>CM034152.1:638187889-638418355 GCA_019776745.2 Taxus chinensis | reverse complement strand
TGGGTATTTAAAATAAACGATGGTGCAATGGATAAAGTTAGTTTTTGTTTAAAAAACAAGGGATTAATTATAGCCAAGTTATAAAACAAATCAAGGATTATGGAACCCTGTAGAAGAGCAATTGAGTTTGGAATGATTTCATTCAATATAAAATAAAATATTTAATTGTTAATTTGTGATTATACTTACCTTTGAGTATTTTCACATTGTGCCTTTTCCTTCCTTCCATTTAGTTTTAATTTTTCTCTTTTGTTTGTCCAGTCAGGTCTTCCTTTTATTTAAATAAAACAAATCCCATAATTTTTTCCCTAATAAATTAATAGAATTTGATGTGGGTTTCATTCGTTGAAATTGTGGGAGTTACAGATATAGATCCAAATCAATCAATTTGTATATAGTAAAATGAGGAGATTTTAGAAACAAATATTATCTTCTTATACAGCCTGATTTAACTCATAATGGAATTTATTTTAGGATTGCTAACAGTGAGAGATACCTAGTAGTGTTCCACCTAACATTCTATTTATTGTTGCAGTTTTAAAATACTACTAAATTTGAAACATTAACTAGGGTTTCAGCATGGTCTATGCCTCTAAATATCCAACAAATTGTTTGTATTCTTATTCAACGGAAGTGACAGGTCTGACAGGACATACAGGGCATCCATATCTTTCTGAGACATCTTCTACATGCCATACTACCCTCCTCCACATGCCAAACAACCTACCACATGCTTCCTCCCCTCTTACTCACCCACCAACAAACATTTTCAATCCACTGCCAAAATAAATCAAATCACATTTATTTTAAAAAAGGAAGCTTCATTTTATTTTATTAAATTTATGAATTTCCATACTTGTTTTATTTTATTCAATTAGGTTGGCACTACAGTTCTCCTTCGTCGCACTAGCATGAACAAGGGAGCAAGTGTATGATCCAATAGAACTTTATTGAGGAGAATACTGAACACGGTAACGAACATTGATGGGTATATTTCTACCATAGATCGTAATACTTCCACCACATCCCTAGAAAGGATCCCATGTCAGACATTCCCACCATTACCACTTACGACCAGGTGCTTTGTCTAAGTCCAGTTCCAAAACACAAGCCACCTCCAATCCCTTCTAATATTGAAATATGTCGAGAATCCAAAAGGAATCTCGTTGTCATGGCCTATATTAACAAGAATTTTCAATGTTTGAAACACGAAATGATATTAACCTTTAAATGAAATATAAACAATATGTATACAATTAGCATTTGCAATCATTTATTATTTGGGTTATAAAAAAATGACTTTAATTTATTTTAAAAATTAACACCATAAATAATGACAAGATTTATAGGTTTCATAATTCATACCATAAGAATTGCACTTCATCATATATACTGCAATTACTACTTGTTGTTGCAGTTGAGTGCTATTAATTACTGAATAATTATTTAAAACTATACTTGAGTGTTATTAATGGTATAAGAAAGTACTTATTAGATAATTATGCATATTATTATCAATTAATTTTACATTTTATATATTATTTGCATGTTAAACTAAAAATATTTAAATTAAGAGAATAAATTGAAATTTAATTTTGTATGTTTTTGTAATTTTAATTAATTTTTATATCTAAGAAAAAATATATATATTATTGATATATTATATGAAGGCATTCAAAAAAATAATAATAATAATTTTAATAGGAATGTTCTTATACTACATTACATTTATAATCTATTAGATGTTCTTACGGAAAAGAAATGGATTTTCGATAAAAATCATTTGGAAATGTTCATTTTCTACAAATTATATATATATATATATATAAACACAACAATGAACTCATTATGGATATGCTAAAAATATTCATCAATTCTCTTAATTTGGGTAAATGATAAATAAAATGACCTTATTTATTATAGTGTTACTAATTTTTATGGGTTCTAAAATGAATTGAGATAGTGAAAGGCTTTTTGTACTAACAATATCATATTTCTAGTGATTTTCAGCCAAACAAGAGTTCCCAAAAAGATATTTTTTATGACAAAAAAAATGTAATCACATTCTCATGATCAAGATTCTATGTTGCCACCAAATGTTAATTCCATATCGATTAGAATTCGAGTTATCCATTTTATTTACAATTACTATTTTAGTTAAAAAAATATTTCATTGTCATATCTCCTAAGGGTACATTAAACTAGTTGTTTGGTTTTGTTTCGTACTATGTATATTGTTTTCCCTAAAATGCGGGATCCATTGTATTTTACTCTTACACCTATTTTTTTTATTTTCTAGTTATTTTAAATAATGTACTCTATCATACAATATAGATTAGACCCCTTTAGTTTTTGTAATTATCTTTGGTTTATTGCTTGCCTAACATTAAATCGTTTGATATTCGAATATGTTGTTTATTAGTGTATTTATTAGTGCAAATAAATTTCCACAAATTATAACTCATTATGTTGTGTGTGATCAAACATATCTTGTAAGATCATTTCCTTCCTCAAGTTATCTTTAGAGTGATATTTTGGTTATGAACTTTTGGGTCGCAATTATCATTTCTAGGAGAATTTAATGGTCAAAAGATTCTTATATGACCTGATGCTTCACAATGTTTGTAAGTGTTTTCAAGGGTCGCACCTTGAAGTGTTGTTTTGGAGATGGGTTGTTGAGAAGTGATTCTAATAGATGAATCAATATGTAGCGAAAGGCCTTAAGAAGACTTTTCTTCCTACTTATTGATTGTTATTAGACCCATAATTATTTATGTATCTATTGAGCTATCACATTTTTTAATTATTTTTATCTTAACATCATAACTTAGTATAGATTTATTAGTGACTTTACTGTAAATCTTGTAGGCTTTTGAATATTTGTTTTACCTGACAAAGATACATTTCTCTCCTCTATTAGTTAATTTTCTTCTAAGTTTTCTTAGTACAAGTGAATATGCCACATAACTAAATTTTTGGAAGTGAATTAGGTTTCTCTCCATTATAGACTTCTTAATCAACTCTATCCTTTTAACCATCATTTCATTAAATTTGGACTAACCACCAAAAATCTAGACTTCTAATAACATGGTTAGAGGTTTTCTCAACTGAAATTGGTTCCGCTTGTCTTATTACCAGTTTCCAATTGTGAGAATGTTGGTTTCCAAGTATGTGCTGTTGGTGACCAATGTGTGATATCAGTTCTATTTTTTTTAAATCAATGACCAAAATTTTAAATTTCAGCTTGGGAAACTATATAATATTTCAGGTGTGGAATACAATCTAGTTAAAGAGGATTCATTCTACTTTTTACTTTTTTCATTAAATGGAGAGATGCGGCTCTCATTACTTGATGAGTTTTTTGTACTTTCCGTATACTATCTTGATTTTTTTCTCCTATTTTTTGTCTTAAATTGTTTTTCACTTTCTCATTTTATCAATCATTTTTTTTATAATGAATATAGAATGGAAGAAATCCCTCTTCCAGTATTTATTTTATTTCTTTATATAGACGAAGGGTCCTCACAGTCTTCCCTCTTGATTATACTAGTTTTTTCAATTTCAAGGAGAGAAGAATGCCTCCCATTAACCCTATTCATTGTTTTTCTAATTTGAGGGAGGAAGAGAGAACACCATTTTCCATTCGTCATTATTTTTAATTTAAGGGAATGGCTATTCATAGTTAAAAACATTTAGGAGTATCTACAACCCAAACTAGTTAAGGAATCACAAATCTAATCACCATGTTCATCATTACAAACTAAAATCCTTGAGTTTCAACAGTAGGCAAACTATGATGGCCTACCATTGTTCCTTTACTGGACACCAAGAACCTTCATTGTTCTCACAAATAAAAAAAAAACAATTTATTTATTAATTGGAAATTTTACATTACCAATTTGCATGTCATCGAAAGTTAATATAAAAAAAATTCATGGAATTTAAACATTATGCAATTTTCTAGTATTATTATATTAAGTAATTATAATTACAATCATATGGTTAAAATAATGAAAAAATGCGTAAGTGGCCATTTTTTAGGAAAGTTACAGTAAATACCTAGAATTACTTTCTCCATCATGGTATATTGGAGTAGAAAAACAATTGGTACATGGGTTGAATTTTATGGCCACCTATGCTTGTCAAACAATTTTTAAGTGATGGTAATTTTAAGATACTAACAATTACACATGAAAAGTGTGATGGAAATTCCAAAGGGTAACTGTCAAAGAATTTAAAATCTATAAAGTGTAATATTTTAGAAGCAAAGAGCTGATGGCTGAGAAGGTTTGTGATGGGAGTAAAATGTAGGGGCGTTGAAGTTTGGAAATCTTGATTATGAGATAAAGAACTTTGGGGGGAAGATATTCAGAAAAGAAAGTTTAGTAGATGAATACTTATAGGGGAACATGCCATATCTTTTGTAATGCACAAATTTTTAATGCCCAAAACCCAGACAAAACCTCAATACTTAAGTCGGAAATAATACGGAAATAATTTTTGTTTAAAAGGGTTGCAAAAAGATGGCGATCAACTAGGTTAAAATTATTATTAGTAATAAAGTTCACCATTTCAAAAAAAATGAATATAAATTAATAAAGAACATTATTAATTTACACAAGGCCACTCTCGGCTAGATCCCTTTCTAGGGTTTGTACTTCACCTTATTTAAAATATCACTGGGTCAATACTTCCTAAGTTATTTTATCTTACTTCGCAAACAATCAAATTAATTCCCTAATGCGGTTATTAACGGAACATTTTAAAATCCACCTATGAACCTTAGATTCATTAGCCAAGTTCAACTTCATAATAATTTATATCATTAATAGATAAGGTATAGGTTCTCAATTATCCTTTACATTTCCCTCTGCTTGCTGCTCCCGCCCCCAACCTCACTTCACTCGACCCAAACCGTCACCAGTTTCTAGCAAGGCTTACCTCGATCCTCTTAATGCGGGGAAGGTCCCTCATGAAATGAAAGTGACATGACCTCCGAATGATTAGAGGTAGTCCTGTGATGTGCATATGGAGAGCTCTACAAAAAGGTTGAGCCGTAGGAAGCTGATGAATGAAATGACGCTTGTTGAGGATGCGTAAAGACATGGCAACATACAAAGGTAGAGGCGGAAGGAGGGGAGGTGGATATGATAACAGCCAAAGATTGATGATATCTACAAGAAGTGAATCCCTAACTCCCGTCTTAGGGAAGGCAAAAATCGTATGACGACACAATATGGCCATGTTTAGTGTGATGGAGATCTGAGCAAACATGGCAGAAGTGTCTCCAATTCGCGGAGTTCCGACAAACACTTTGGAAGCAATGATAAAGAAAGACAAGAAAGACCATTGATCAGCTGAATAAGGATGACGTTGCTCCACATGAAAACTTGTCGGAATGTTCAGATACTGGGTGACGAAGAACATCAAAAACCAAAATCGATACAGCTGCCAAGACGTTAGTTGTAGGTGCTTTGTCTCTTGCTTGTTTTATTGTTTTTTTTTGTGGTTTCTTTGTTGCTTAGGTAGGGTTTTTGTTTATGTATGTTTGGGTAGCTGTTTTCTAGCTACCTTGGGCTTCATTTCTATTGGATTATGGATCCTTTTTTCTTATTTTTCATTATCTAGCTTTCTAGGCCCTCTCTTGTACTCAAGAGTTATAGCTTCAAAAAACTATTTCAATAATAAAAAAACTGATCCTATTCATAAGTGTCCCCATTCATTAGATACCCAGACCTTAATTATAAACATCAAACCCCCATTTTAAAGTGACTCAGCGTGAAATATGTAGGGTTGTCCCAACCTAAGATCAAATATGGTTTTGCACCCTTAGATTCTAGGTATTTCAAAATGAAACCCTAACCTCCTTATGGGATTTCTTATTCATCAGTTTACCCTAAACTATCCGTTGTTCCGTTTTTAGGTTGCGGTTTGGGAAGTTGACTTGAGAAATGGAATCATGAAGTAAAAACAATGGAGAAATTTATTTGGATATGAGTTGTAAAAAGGGAAAATTTCCCTCAATATCTCTTCACTTAGTTTATTTTATTCTTAGGTTTTTACTACCCAAAGTTATACATTTCTGGGTTGAGAGATCACAATGGATCTAGGTTTTCTATTAGTTAGTGGTATCTCATTTCTGAGTCATTATTTGGGGGAAAACGCCCATTTGGTTAATATGGAAGTATAAAACACTCTCCACAATATACATGCACAGTCTCTTGTATATATCTCAAAAGTAAAGGTTAGTAGATGAATACTTATAAGGGGGACCATGCATGATCTTTTGTATGCACAACTTTTTAATGCCCAAAACCCAAGACCCAACTCAGTACTTAATTAGGAAATACCGGAATTACTGTTTTGTTTACCCTGGTTTGCATAAAGATGCTATCAACTAGTTTATATTTATTATTTCATAAATTTCACACATTTCAAAAAAATTGAATATTAAGTAAAAGTTAGCGTATTAATTACACTAACGCCCCTCGCGGATAGATCCCTTTCTAGGTTCTGTTAATTCAGCCTTATTGAAAATATCCACTTGGTGTTCATTTTCCTAATTTTTTTATTCTTACTTCTCACAACATTAACAATAATTCCCTCATGAGGTATATCTAACTAAACATTTTACATTTCCACCTAATTAACCCTTATGATTCATTAGCCAAGTTCCCCCTTCCTAATAATTTTTATTTTTCCTTTAATAGTAAACGTTTAATATCTCACTCAACTGTATCCGTTCCATTTCCCCCTGCTGCTGCTCCCCCCGCCCCCCACCTCACTTCCTCCACTCGACCAAGGCCAGTCCACCAATCTTTCGAGATCCTAAACCACCTCGATACTTCTTAGGGCTGGGAAGGTCCCTCATGAAATTGAAATGCACAGGACCTCCTGAATATGAGCAGTGCTGTCCCTGTATGTGCATATGGATAGCTCTACAAAAAGGTTTGACGCCTAGAACTTAACATGAAGCTGTTGAAGGATAGGTTAAGACTTGGCAAAATACAAAGGTAAGAAGAGGAAAGGCGGAGGAGGTGGAATATTGATAACAGCCAGAATTGATGATATCTACACGAAGGTGAACTCCCTCATACTCCCTTTAGGGAAGCCAAACTCTGTCATGACCTCAATATGCCATTTTTAGTGGGGGGGTGGGGGGGTGATTGAGAATTCATTGGAGCAACATGTCCGAAGTGTCTCCAATCTCAGCGATTTTCCGACCACACTTGGCGTCATGATAAAGAGAAAAAGGACCATTGATCACGAATAACGACTGACGTTGCCCACATGACAACTTTGGGAATGTTCATATCCTGGAAGAACATCAAAACCAACATCTATAAAGGCTGCCAAGAAGTAGTTGTAGGTGCTTTAGTTTCTCTTGCTTGTTTTTATGTTTTTTTTTTGTGGTTTCTTTGTTGCTTATGTGTAGGGTTTTTGTTGTTTTGTCTTGTTTGGGTAGCTGTTTTCTAGCTACTTTGGGCTTCATTTTCATACTTGGATTATGATCCTTTTTTCTCTATTTTTCACTTCTATTCTAGCTTCTAGGCCCTCTCTTGTACTCAAGGTTATAGTCCCTTTCAAAAAACTATTTTCCAATAATAAAAAAAACTTATCCTATTCATTAAGTGTCCCCATTCATTAGATACCCATACCTTAATTATAAACATCAAACCCCATAAAGTGACTCAGCTTGAAATATGTAGGGTTGATCCTCAACCCTAAGATCAAATGGTTTTGCACCCTTAGATCTAGGTATTTTTCAAATGAACCCTAAACATCCTTATGGGATCTTCTTATTCATTCATTTACCCTAAACTCATTCAGTTGTTCCATTTTAGTTTGCAGGTTGGAGAAGTTGAAGACATGGAATCATGAAGTAAAACCATGGAGAAATTTATTTGGATATAGTTTGTAAATGGTGAAATATTCCTCCAATCATCTCTTCCCTTAGTTTATTTTATTCTTAGGTTTTTACTACCAAGTTATACATTTTCTTTGTTGTAGAGATCCCACAATGGATCTAGTTTTTCTATTAAGTTATTCTCATTTCTTGAGCTCATTATTTGGGGGAAAACGCCATTTTGTTTAATATGGAAGTATAAACACCTATACACATATATACATGCACACGTCTATGTATATATATATTTATAGACTCATTATTTGGGTGGATCTACACTCTAGTTTTAAAATATAATCATTTAAGCTACTGGTTTGATCAAAACACAATTTTTTATAAAAATATTTTCGCAAAAGTGATCGGTAATGGTTTGTTTAACTGATCGCATTTCTCACTATTCTACCAATGTCGGTAGAGCTACTAGCATCGATTACTGTAAATCCAACCCATTATGAAGATTCAAACACAAATGTATAAATTTTACAATATATACATTTGTATGTGTCCTTACAAGTTTCAAGATAGTTTATAAGTCTATTTTATATTGTTTTACAGCAACAGGCATCATACAACTAAAGAAAACATTGATTTTATAAGACTGTGAGCACTTCACAGAGACTGATGTCAGTTTCTAGTCTGCAGACGCCAGTTGGTTGATCGACGTCAATCACTATGTAAAAACACTTTGTTTAAAAAGGATATATATAAATATATATACTGAGTAATTTATATATATCCAATCTGAGTTCTAAGTTTTCAGTTAATATAAAAAAAATCCATAAGTGCAAATGTTCACTTCATTTTGTATTTGAACGCACCAAATGAGTAACCTTTCCAATACTACAAGGTATGAAGTTTGACTACAAGATTTTATTTCCAACTATAATGTATTTAAGCTTTAAGAAGAGAAGGAAATATAACCATTTACTAAGTGTAAATTTATTTTCTTTCACAACAATAATGATAACCATTTCAATAGGGAAAATCAAGTATAACTTTCACACAAGCTTCCAACACAAACACAACCAATTTACTCAGTGAAAGCACAAGTAACTATGATATATTTCTAGATTTTAAAGGAATACATTCTCAATAAATTACATCCTTCAAATTTCTTTCTCCAATCATTTCCAATACATAACTTGATAATAAAGTTTATAAGAAAATCCTTCTAAAATACAAGAGTATACAAGCCTACCAGTTAATTGGAAACAACGTGGCCAAATTTATAAAAACAACTATCTCTTTCTCTTTTGATCTTCCAAAAATATCTCTTTCCAAGATGACAATTTGATCTCCTCCATTTTTCTAAAATCTAATCACAACAAGAAAATAAGGGGAGTAGGAAATGCTCTCCACCCAACATATAATCCAATGAGAAGGAGAATCCATCCTCCTCATTGACTCCCAAACCCAAAAAAATTAAGCATTAAAGGGTATCAAGCAACCATGACAACATTTACAAGGCTTCCACAACAACCATTCACACAAAAATTCAATACAACAAATAATAATAAACATATAATTTTTCCAAGCAAAAAGGATCAAATTCAAGCCAAGGGAGAGAAGAAAAATGGGGAATCACTTATGCCTCCCAATGGGTGTAGGTGTCCATCTTAAAATCCTTCAAAACTTCATTCACACAACCATAACCAAACACTTATCCCTCCCTTAATTTCTCTTATGTATCCCTAAACTCTTATCCCTCCCTCAATAAACATATCAAGATAAATAAGAAATTTTTATTAATATCACAAGGTGGGACACCCAACCCAAAACTCCCTCCAAATTCATAATATAAACTCTTATCCCTCCCTTGATAAATCCTCATTTTATTTCTCCTACACAACCTTAAGGCCATTCTATCCTCTAAACCAAAATACACAACATTCATTCATTTACAACCATTTGCATAACAAATAAAAATAAAAATGCATGGGTAAAGTCCTACCTTTCCATTGCAAGAGTATCCAATCCACAAGCAAGATAACTCCAATATTTTCCAAGTCCAAATCAAGCACAAAACCAAACTCCCAAGCTTCTAACAAGAACTCCATAAACAAGCTCCTCCAAAAAATGGAAGAGTGAAAATAAAACATGTAACCCCAAAACCATCAAATAAACTTGTATAAATAGAAAAAGAGAAGAGGAGGGTGAGGTGGCTCCATGTAGGATGCCACATCACTTCTCCTCAACTCCACATCACATGGTCAAACACTAAACCCAAAGCTCATAAATTGGTGGGTGAGAAAATGCCAAGTTCTCCTTCCACACACAAACCATTAACCATACTCCAAAGGAAAAAATTAAAAGATCATGTAAGAAGGTGCAATAATTTCACCTTTTTACCTTCTAAATCACATAATGAGGCCTAACTTTTACCCCTTACCCCATAGGTATAGTTGGTAGGTGAATTTAAGAGGTGTGGGACAAGCTTAACTTATCCCACAAGCCTCCAAAAATAGCCTTTAAGCCAAAATCCGAGTTTGACATGCAAGGTTGAGTACACATCACCAAAACCAATAAAATCCTTTTCAAATCCATAATAAAATCAAGGAAAATCTACCAAAATTAAATACCCCTAGGTCACATCCCAAATTACTTTAATTAATAAGAATAATCAACTTAAGTAAGAGCACATTAACTAACACATAATAGAGTGAATCACATTACAATAATAAACACATACTTACAAAATAATTAAAAAGAAAAGGGAAAAAACACATTTACCCATGGTCACATTTGAGGATACCCCCGAATGGGACCCCTCCTAACAAATTTATCAACAACCAACAACATACAAAAAATTCACAAGTTGCCAAGGTGACCAATTACAAATAGCCAAAATTATTTCACTGTTGGTCTCCTATCCCCTTTTGTTTGTTGTGTTATAATTTCCTTGCAAAATCAAAGAAATACCTCTTCCGCCTCACAGCCATATCAATGACATGAAATACAATAAAATGCATATACATGTATCAATTCACATCATCAAACAACGCAACTAAATCATCACTAAAATCAAGCAATTTCAAATTGTTCATAATTTCAAAATATCTTAATTCCATCATTTCATCAGACAAAAATTGAGATCAGAAACTAGATGGATCATTTAACAAAATCTATATATCAAAATCCAATGTGTCAGTATATATATAAAGTAGTAACTCTAGATCATCATTAACACTAAAATATTAATCCATGCATATAATTCACACTATGAGTCACCACATATCCGTAATTAAAATATCTATAATGTCTATCAAAATAGGCTAATAAAATATAATAATGTTCATCTATCAATGTCTACTGATTAAATATGATAAAAACGTCCATGCGTCCAAGCTAAAGTAAACAAAAATCATAGTAAGATCAATGTCAAAGAGGAGTGGGCAATACATCCCCCTCCTAGATTCAAATTCCTCCTGGAAGTCACTGGAAAAAGTGTGGGAACTATGCTATCAAAGTGTGGCTATCCTTCCATGTAGTTTTTGTCTCATTGTATCGATCCCAATGGATGCATGCACTTGATCAATATCTTGGCCTCGAAGGCCTAGTTTCCTACACTCTAAAATGTACACGGGCTCCACCATCAGTTGCCCCTACTCCTGCACCTACAATGCGGTCCAATCCAATACATGACAAGTATTTGGTATGTATCTCCTAAGAATATAAACATGGAAACACATCATGGAAACGAGACAAGCTAGGTGGAAAGGCTAGTGGTAGGGTAAGGGACCAATCTTGCTCCAAAATCTCAAAGGGCCCACAAATCTAGGAGGCTAGCTTAGAGCCTTTTCTGTAATGGATAGGGCTCTTATGAGGCTGAAATGAAGAAAAACATCTTTGTGCCCACCTCAAAACTACAATCAACTCTCTTTTGATCTGCATACTTCTTCTTCCTATCTTATACCTCCTACATCCTTTATCTAATCAAGACAACCTGCTACTCCATATCCTATAATAAATTTTTCCCTAGAGAAAATCTATCCTCTAACCTATCCTAACTTAGTGGAGTCTACACTCCCTGTCATATAACACCTGAAATGGTGCCATACCAATGAACTCTGAAAACTATTGATTATAAGAAAACTCAACCAAGTACAAATACTCCTCCCATCTTGACTACTGTTACATGATGTACATCCAAAGCATGTCCTCTAAAATATTATTCACCTCGTTTGTCTATCCATCTATCTCAGGGTAATAGGTTGTACTGAAATTAATATTCATCCTAAGAGCATACTGCATGGTAGTCAAAAAATGAGAGGTGTATAAGGGATCGCGGTCACAAATGATCTTCTACAGAATCCTGTGCTAACTCACTATCTCATCCAAATATACTCCGTGCCACTGCAACATAGCTTGTATAGGTGGTCTTCACCAGAGAAAAATGAGCCACTTTCATCAATCTATCCACCATGACCATGATTGCATCATGGTGGTATCTCAACATAGGTAGCCGTAATATAAAATCCATGGAAATGGGGTCCCATTTCCACTTTACTATGACATGCGGATAGAGAAGGATAGCTGGATGTTGATGCTTGACCTTCACCCTTTGACACTCCAAACATCGAGATAGAAATGAGCTACATCTCTTCATAGTCCTCTCAAATGGTACAACTCTCTGAATGTCTTGTGCATCTTCTTCACCCTTATATGGGATGAATAAGGTGCATGATGAGCCTCTGTCAATATATTCTACCTCAAATATTCCATCCCTAGGTACATAAATCTAACCTATGTGTCTGATAAGTTCCATCTGACTCTAGTTTCAATCCCTCAAACTTCCCCTTAAGGGGTCTCTAAGAGACTCATCTCTACTCTAGCTGAAAGGTAGAAGTTGTCATGTGGAAACTGCTGTAAGATCCTTCTCCTCAAGTATGTGCCAACTTCTGTAGCCATAACCAAATGCCTCTCAAAGACTCAAGGTGTATGCTAAACACGACATTCTCCTTCCCCTTCACATGATCTATCTCCATATCATACTCACAAAGAAGATCCATCCAATGTTGTTGACGAGCATTTGAGATTAAGCTCTGTGAAGAGGTGTCGAAGGCTCAAATGATCTTTCCTAAGAATGAACCTCTTGCCTAAAAGAAAATTCCTCCATTAAACCAAAGTATGCATAAACTACTACAACCTCAAGGTCATGAGTAGGATAATTGAGCATAATCATTGAATTTTCTGAGATTCAAAAGTTACTACATTGTCCATCCTGCATCAAAACACCTCCTAACCCTGTGAAAAGAAACATATGTACACACAAAGAAATCCCTCTATTTGGATCTGGAACTACTAGAATAGGTGTTTTTCATAAGGAATTCCTTCAATTTCATGAAGGACTTCTCACATGTATATGACTGGAAACAAAATTCTTCCCTTTCCGCTTGGAGGGAAGTGATGGGATGCACAATACGCGAAAAATCATGATAGAAATCTCCTGTAATAACTTGTCCAATCCCATAAAGCTATGCACCTCAGTCAAATGTTGTTGGCACTGGCCAATGCATGATAATCTCTAACCTTGGAAGGATAGAATGCGATACCTTCCCCAAAAATAATGTGGCCTATATACTGAACCTCAGAACTGAAATAATGCACACTTCTCCAAGTTCCCATAAAGTTGGTTCTCACAAAGACACTAATAGAACTTATCCAAGGTGTCTCCTCATGCTCATCATGTCTATGTGAGTATATCAGATATGTCATCAAGGAATATGAGCATGAGGTGATCTACAAAATTTCCTGAATACCCCATTCATCAAACTCATGAACACTAAAGCATGGCATTCGTCAGACCAAATGACACAACTATGAACTCATAGTGGCCATATCTTGTTTGAAAGGTTGTCCTATGAATATCAAGTCTCCACAATTCTTAGCTGATGATAACTCGACTTAAGGTCTATCTTGGAAAACACATGTCACCCCTTTCATATGATCAAAAAAATCATCGATGCAATGGAAGGGGGTAACAATTATTGATTGTTGCTTTTTTTAGATGTCTATAATCAAGACACGAATGAATCAAATACATCCTTATTCAAAAACAACAATTACCTAGTGCACCCCAAGGGGATACACTAAGAATAGATTAGGAATTTCTTAAGAGGGACCTCTAAGCTATAACTTGAGCTCAAAAATCTTGGGGGTAGTCATCCTATATGGTGCTCGTGAGATAGGGCCCCCCTCTATGAATAAAATAAATATGAAAGTTTATATCACGTGGGGGAGGTAAGCCAGGTAACTCACTTGGAAAGACATCAATAAACTCCCTAAAAAAATTATGATCATGAAGTGGCGGTCCACTAGATTTCATCCTCTGATCTATCACTAACAGTGACGGCATAACAACATAACATCCTCATCATGCACTGACTTCTTCCAGCTGCATAGTAGATAATGGTGCAAATAAAGACGAGTATCCTAACTCCAACTATCACTAACTCACATCCCCAAATAATCTACAAAATTGATAACCTTTTATGTAATAGTCCAATCTAGATCTATGTATGCAGATAACCAGTTCATAGCCCAAAATGACTCCTATAAGAACCCAAGGTATGCATGTGAAGATATAAGGTCATAGTGATATGGTCCTAGGTCAAGTATAAAATCCATGACTAAGGAGTCCACTTTGACCTTGGCTCCAAAAACCAAATTAACAACCTGACTAAGGCCATGCCAAACTTCCACCAGCTTTACATTTATCTACTAATTATGGTGAAATAAAAGAATCAGAAAAACCAAAATCAAACAATATAAAGGTAGGGATACCAACAATGTTTTATTTAGTCTCTATCACTCCACCATGATGCTCTTCTAATAGTTATCAACCATTACATAAATCCTGTGACTACGTTCTATGTTACCAACTGTAGGCTCTGAAATGGGTCCCTTATCCTTAATTATTAGGGTTATGTTGACAATTTTTCTAATGATGTCCATATACACCGCATCCATAACAACTGCTAGGATCTCTGAAAAAATAATTGGCTCCCTGTGGTGCTCTAGTGGTCTGAGGAGTGGATTCTAATGATCCTTCCATGGAATGTTATGGATGCTACTGATTGAGCTCTAGCTAACTATATCTAGGTGCTCCCTATGTCTTGATGGGTCCTCTAAGAGTATGCCCCATACTCCACCCTCTCTACGCATCAAATATCTATGGAGGTCTAAATGGTGGATGGGTGTGGTGCTGCTACTACTACTATTGTGGTGGCCTGAAAAAATATTGTGTTGAACCATGTCTACCATGAGGATCATTCCTCTTCGATTGATTATCCCACATCTATTGAATACGGCTCCTCACTCTATCTCTAGGCTACTGATTCTTCCCCTTATTCTCCTATGTAATGTATGCCTTCTCAACAGCCTCATCTAAATTTTGTGGATAATGCATACGTACTACCCCTCCCAAATTCAAATTCAGGCCCCTGATGAACCTTTGAATCCTAACCTATTCATCCTACATGTAGTCAACATATTGAATCAATTCTAGAAACGAACTCTCATACTCAGCGACTATCATGGATTGCTATCACAGGTCATGAAACTCATAAATCCTCTTCTGAATATACCATCTAGAAAAGTGTCATCTCCTGAATCACTCGTTAAAGAGCTCCAAAGTAACAGTCTCTGAATCCCTATGGTGCTTCTGGTCCTCATTTCACCACCAAACTCCTGTTCTGTCTCTCAAAAGATGAATCGCAACATCAACTTTGGTTTTTTTATTACATGGGCATATCTTGAAGCATCTTCTCAAGCTAACTAACCAATCCTTAGCGTGAAATCCACCTGTGTCTCCATCAAAATGAGACAGATGAATATTCAAAATATCTCCGATATGATCTACTATTGTCATCTACCTTCCTCTAGGTCTCCCATCACAGCCATCTCTCTGTCAAGGTATCATATACCTCTCTCTATAACCCTTAGCCCTATCTCCATGCCCTTTTGGTGGTGAATCTAGTCTCACTGAATCCACATGGTATTTCTCCACTCTATACTTCTCGTTGTGTTAAGAAGGGTATTGAGCCTCATGTGATGGCTCCCTATCATGCTAGATACATCATCCCCCTACTTCTCTACCCTATATAGTTTGATTGGCCTCCTGTAAAGTCTGTAGGATCTATGGTAATTATTAGTGCAAAATAACATCACCCCCGAATGGCCTCAAATATGAGTGGGGCATTCGTTGTGATCTGCATAACATTAGACCATCTCTCAAGATGTGGGACTTGCAAACTTGAGATGGACCTCCAAAGAAGGCTAGTTCCTGCTCCTAAACTACC
Source organism: Taxus chinensis (assembly GCA_019776745.2). Lineage (NCBI taxonomy): Eukaryota > Viridiplantae > Streptophyta > Pinopsida > Cupressales > Taxaceae > Taxus > Taxus chinensis. The sequence continues at coordinate 638,402,149 of CM034152.1, read as the reverse complement.
TACCACAAGCTATTCTAATGTAGGAAAAATATATAATCCTAATCTAGCCTTCCAAGGGACCATGGAGAGAAAGTGCATGAAAACAAAGCCTACACTAAAATGGTGATACACCAAAGAAGGAAATGAGATGAGATGGAATACTAGGGGATGGAGAAGGGAATTTAGCACTTAGGGCAGCAGATGGGAAGCTAGACTCATGACATCATTGTGATGGTACCAATTGAGGAAGAGGAAAATAAAACTCATGAGGTGGTGGGCTTACCCATTGACAAGGTTACCTTGTGTCAAACACATAAGCCTTAATCTCCTCATTCCATTGCGCAAGTTTGGGTAGCATTTCTACCATGAATTTGAGCTTCTCTTGTGGGCTATAGTGTCTTGGAAAAGGGTTGACCTATGGAAAAGATGCCCTGCAACAAATCCAAAATGCCTTCATTTGTGTTGTAGCCTTGACTGCACCATACCAACCTCCATTCTTTGGATCTTCTCCAGTAGACAAGAATTATCTACATAATTGTCACCATCATATTTGAACCCTTGCTCTTGATAAGAACCATAGCCAAAATGGTTTTGACACTACTCATATGGGTAAGCATAATGGTTCTGAATCTGATCATAATTCTGATCTGGAGGAGTTGGGAAATATATTGGAGGCCGAATATAGTGTTTTTGTTGTAAGTATGAGTTCTAAGAGGGAAATGAAGTCATGATTGCACAACTTCATGGGATGGAATAAAATGGAAGATATGGGAAGAAAATGGTTGAAAATGGATGGGAGAAGGTTTACAACTCATAGGATGGGTTGTTAACTAAATGGAGTCACTAGATGTGCTTGAAATTGCCTCCAAAGGCTATAATCTTCACCAAGATCACATTGAACCTGATGACGTGAAGTGATAAGGTGCTTCAGACCTATCCCATAGGGCGTGCCAAAAGTGTTAGTGGTCACACGGTGGCTTAAAATTTGTTGTTAATAATGAGACACCTTGGAAAGATGAGAAAATCTAACTTCGGTGTCTCAATGGGTGTGTAAAAACTGTTAGTGCAAAATCACAGCACCCCCCGAATGGCCTCAGACATGAGTGTTGCATTCAGTGTGATCTACATAACATTGAACCATCTCTCAAGATGTGAGACTTGTGAACTTGAGATGGACCTCCAGAGAAGGTTGTTTCCTGCTCCTAAACTACCTTTTACAAGTTATTCTAATGCAGGAAAACTATCTAATCCTAATCCAAGCTTCTAAGGGACCAGGGAGAGAAAGTGTATGAAAACAAAGCCTACATTAAAATGGTGATACACTAGAGAAGGAGGTTTCTAGTCATAATATCATCTGCCTGAAATGGAGAAAGGTGATCAATGGAGAGGATGGACAGATGCATCACAGACCAAACATAGAGTTCACATGGAACACCACTTCAAACCCATGAAACGTAGACATCAAAAGTATGAACAATATACCCTACAATGATGAGAGGTAAAAAGAGACAATAAAATAAGTAAAGGATGGCCAAAATGCATCATGAAATATATTTTATTGCTCCAAGAGTTCACACGGTACATCATCAATGGGAAAGAGGTAATAAAATGCCATTACAGAGCTAAGAGAGAAGGCTTAGACTCTACATTTTACCCTAAGGAAGAAAGAGAGGGGTCCAAGAGAGAAAACATGACCAACCTCTTGAAATATGCCCCTCCTTCACAATATATAGAAGAATGAGATAAGGAGAGAGGGAAGAATTTGAACCCTCCTCTAACCACCCTTCGCAGAGCATTGAATCCACCTACTCAATGATGGTATTTACTATAAAACTCATTCCCCTATGTATTATTCCTTGCTAAAAAAGAAAAGAGGCCCATTCATTATCATGGCGGCAGATGGGAGACTTGACAACCTAAAAATGATAGGTTAAAACATTAATTGTGGAAGGTGAGTAACAGGCACTGGGAGCTTTCCAAAACGTCCTTTCCTACTCAAAACCAAGATCCCAGTTAAATGTTATGAATTCTTGAAGTTCGATGGTTGGGAATTTAACACAGGATCACTATATGTGAATGAGTCTACCCCTATATAATCCACATGGCAGCCCCATCCGTGTTGAAGATTTAGTACCTTCCTCTCGCTCTTCTAGTTAGAGACTAACAAGTCCCTTCCATTGATGGAGACACTCTGCCTGACCTGAGACATGTGGAGAGCCTACACGTGTTTGGGGACCACTTTTGGATTCACCTCTTGAAATAGTGCCAAAGAGACATGTGGTTCCTTCCGCAACTTTCTCAGTTTCCTCATGTTTTGGCTAAGTCCCATTTGTTTGGCGAGGCCATATTTCTTACCCTGGACACATGGAGGCTTAGCGCACATTTGGGACCTGCCTCTAGATTTTTCCTTTGAATTTGCTCTGAGATGACATGTGGAGGATTCCGTTGATCGTTTTATACTTAGCCGATTAAATGGCCACCTCTACCCCATTTTTGACTCTTACCTCGTGGTAAGCCCGTGCTCATTTGGAAACCAAATCTTGATTATTTCTTTGAAGTTAGGATGTGATGACACGTGGAGGCTTCCGCAAGTCTATCTCGAGCTTGGAATTTTCAACAGCCAGTGTCCCCTTTCTGGACTTGCGACACGTGGAGGGTTTGTGCTAGTTCAGGGTCTTCCTTTGGGCTGCACCTTTGAAGATGCACCAATGAGACACATGGCGTCTTCCACTGGCCTGATACTTTTAAATTGCCAACTTTATTTTCTTTTCAGACTTAGGACACATGGAAGCTCTGCGCTCATTTGAAAGACTGCCTTTGGCTTCGACCCTTGAAGGTGCACCATTGAGACATGTGGAGGCTTCCTCCAGTTCTTTTATACTTAACCAATTTTAGGCCCATTACCCAATTGACTTTGTTGGACCCTAGACACGTGGAGATTTTGTGCACATTTGGAGACCTTGTTTGGACCTAACCTTTGGAGGTGCCTGAAATGGAGAGAGGTGAGCAATGGAGAGGATCGAAAAGTGCATCACAGACCAAAGATAGAGTTCACACAGAACACCACTTCAAACTTGTTTTCCCCTCAAAATTTTCCTTCTTTTTCCCAAGTCTGGACTTCGAGATTTTTGATTTTTCAACCTTTGAAAATGGTCTAGTCTGAATTTTTTGAAATCTAGAAATTCCCAAAGGATCAACTATTCTTAGAAACACCTTCATCATATAGAGAATTCTTTCCCCTTTCCAGAAAGGTATGGAAGTCCTCCTAACTCCTTATAGTTTTTGAGTTATGGCTCAGCGGAGGTAAATGGGGAAATTTTCCCTAGGTAGGCTCGCATCCAATAGAGAAGTGCCACATGTCAAGGCGGAACGGAGCTAGGGAGAAAATCTTGGCACTTAGCCCTTTTGGACAAAAAGCTCAAAGTTTCAAACCGACCTGTGGGCCCACGGAGGAGAAGGGAGAAGCGCATGGTGAAGAGGCGGGGCATGGAGGTAAATTGAGATTTTTTTCCCAATGTGAATTTCAAAGGAAAAAATGGAGGTGCATCCCCCCAAACAACCAGAAGGTGCCATGTGTCTGAGAGTAGCGGGGTGCAGGGAGTTTTCGGGAAATTTTCCCATTATGAAAACATGAAGGAAAAGGACAGGTCTTTGGACTGTGAGTGAACTAGAATGTTCCATGTGTCTCGGAGTGGCAAACCAGCAGAGTTTTTTGGGAAATTTTTCCAAAAAGGGAAAAATTTAAAATTTGACCCCGCTAACCCCAAATTTGACTAGTTTTGCCCTAAATCTTCAAGAGGCCATATCTTTCAAACCAAAGATTGGTTTTTTGCATTTTTTGTATCAATGGAAAGATCTTGAAATTCTCTACATGATGGACACTTCAATTTTAAATTTTGATGGCGTTTTGTGGGAGAAAATCAAGAAAATGTCTATGGCATGTAAAAAACCAAAAAAAATCCTCCTAACTTTGATCCTATGTTCTCATGCCACGTGGATGGCCTGATTTCGAAGAAATTAGGGCAAAGGAGAAAATGGTTCATATCCAAACTAGAAAATTGAAGTATAAAATGCATTTTTACACATAGAAGCTCTTCTTGGGCTCGTCAGAAGCATTTTCTTTGCTACAGAGGAATTTGGAAGAAGGAAAAATGATCAAATTTGTTTGTAATCACTTCTTGGCCATTTGGAGAAGTTGTAACTACCCCTTCCATGCTATTTTTTGTCCTTTAAGAGTCATTGTTTGGGCTGGCAATCGATTTTGGAAATGGGAAGCATGTTTTTTGTAAATAGAGGACAAAAACAACAGTCAGTCTTCTTCTATTCTCCTTCTCTATATTATTTCTTCTATTCCCACTCATTGTACAAGTTTTGACTCTAAGATTAATAAAAAAGGAAGGAATTTTATGTCCCCTGGATTGAAAGATCGATTGGTGCTTTGTAACCAGCGTGTTTTATTCTATCTTGTGCTCAGAAATTACAAATCTATCTTTCTTCTGTTAATGAATGCATGTAATGAAACTTCCAGTTGATGTGTGTGGGCATCTGACACTCTACTCACAACATTGAACTCCCCCTCCTATATTATCAGTCCCTCACCTTTCTCAGATTGATTTCTACTATAGCAAGGAGTTGCTATTATTTCCATAGGGATAATGGAGTGTTCCTGTAGATATTTGGTTAAAAAACCTCCACAAATCCACTTCAATTTTACATGCTAAACAATGGGATTTGCACCATTCAAATGTAGAGGGACTTAGATTCCCATAGCGTTGGCCTGAAATCGAAAAATTTGTCCACAAGAAAAAAAAATTAGCCAACATTTTTTGGCACCCACAATGGGGCAGAGTTTGCACCATCTGCACCCTAAAATGACCACAAGGTTTAAAATTATTTCTTAAAAGTTTTTGAAGTCTGAAGTTCCGTGTGAATCCACATGAATATGAGTATGACTATTCTTGCAAATCCTCCTAGAGACCTTCTTAATTCGTTCATATCAAAGAAGATATCATTTCAGACCTGAAGGAGGCTATTTAGCATAGTAGGTAGAGTGTAAAACATTACTCTATTGCTACAAATATTTTGGACTGAAAAGAAGAACCTGCTTTTGAGTTGGAAGAGCAAAAAGTATATTTCAGCACCTCAGAGAAGATAGTAAGCCTTCAAGCTAGCTGATAGAAGGTATACTCACCAGCTGAGGCAAGGAGGAGTGATTGACCCTACTTTTGAGGATTTGGAGAGAGAAGAAGCAGAGGTTATAGCTTATTTTGATAGAGAGGAAGAGATTAGAGCTCAACTTGAAGAAATTACAAGACTCTAAGCTACAACAAAGGAAAGAGAAGTAGCCCTAGCTACTAAAGAATCCAGAAATAGAAACAGAATGGCGGATAATAAACGTGAAGCACGTACACCCAATGTACCATGGTGAAGAAATACTAGTCCACTTGCTCTCCCACGAATACTCCATGATTTGCCAAGAGGTTTGAGAAATAATTTTCCCAAATTCAAAGGAGATGGCTCTTAACTCCCTGAAGAACATGTAGTATCCTTCATCACTATTTGTGGTGTGTTAGGTGTTGAAGATGAAGATGTGTCAGTTAGACTATTTGTGGAATCACTTTAGGAAAACGTTGTTGAATGGTTTTACATGCTTCCTGCAAGATCTATTACTGGTTGGGAAGATATCATAAAAGCATTTGAAAACAGATTCAGGAGCATTGAAGATGGTCAAGAGCTACTAGTGCAATTAGTCCAAATAAAGAAAGAAGCTTTGAATCCATGAGGGACTTTGTAGAAAGGTTTGATAGACTCACAAGAAGAGTCCCTAAAGATGTGATACCTCCTAAGAACCACCTAAGAAGATTCTTCATTAGTGCCTTGCCATCAAAATTTGGTTTCTTCCTTAGAAGACCCCAACTAAACACACTCAAGGAAGCTAAAAACTTTTCCATTAAAATTGATGATGACTTAGTCCTATTTGGAAAGGTGAAAGGCCCAAATGGGAAGCATAGGGGTTAGAGTTTAGCTTCAGTAACTACAGATCCTATGTTCCAAAAAATGGAAAATGATATAGTTGCCTTGAAGAAATAGCTGTCCCAAATGAAAATGAGAAATGCACCAAGGAGGAAAAACTTCCCTAATAGACAAAGAATTGCACCACCTCCTCACCAAATTTCCCTTGAATAACCTCCTTTCAATGTTATCTGTGACACTAGATAATCAACAGAGGATGTTGAAATTCATGAAATCGAAGGAGAAATAGCAGAGGATTATGAAGGCTACCTCAAAATTGAAGAATTTGATATGCACAATGGCTTGTTTGAGTTTTTGGATGATGGAGAAGAAGAAGAAGAGGAATCCCCAAGCTTCTCATGTGTTGTCTTCACTCGAGCACAATCCAAGAAAGATGTTTTACCCTTCGTGGCTCAAGAGGAAAAGAAAACTAAAGAAGATCCCACTCTAGTAGCCACACAAAAGAAGATCATCAGCATAGGCTCACCATTACCACCCTTAATGGATTCAGTCAAAATGAAACCAGTCCAAATGGCTGCTAGAGATCAGGCTGTTATATCTAGTAAGTCACATTTTCCTTCTTCTAGCTCATAAGTTATTAAAAACAATCCTCCCTCAAATGAAGTCTATCCTAAGTCAGCCAAATTTCCTCGAAGACCCTTACCGTGAAAACCTTCCCTCACTCCAGGAACTTCCCCCTCATTCAACATTGTCCCATTTGATTTTGTGGAACATGCAAGTAAGACCAAAGTGCAGCTCTCAGAGATTGAATACTTGCAAACACACCCTTCTCAGTTTGATAGACTAATCAATGTTATTCAGAGCAGCATTTCTATACCTTCAAGTTCAAATTACAAAGGTCTTCTCTCGACACCATCAACACCACCTGCTCAAAACATGTTAGTCCTAAGTGCTTTAAAAACAGATAAGGTGGAACCCTTTTACTTGTCTCTTCTCATGAATGGTTTTGAGCTCAACAACTGCATCATTGATTCCAAAGCTTCTGATAACGTAATGCCACTTAAAGTTGCCAATGCTCTCGGCCTGACACTAACTAGAGTTAACAAAACTTGTTACTCAATGGAATCTAAATAAGTACCACTAGTAGGAAGGATAAAATATGCACAAGTGGCTTTGGGTGAATACCATGATAAGAAATTACTTCTAACCATCTTCGTGGAAGACATTCCAAAATCTTTTCGCATGCTCTTGAATAGAAGTTTTTGTAGAGACCTTGGTGGAGAGATAAAGATGGATTGGACCTCTATAACTATTCCAATAAAGGGTGAGATGAAAATGTTGCTGCCAGTAAGAAAAATGAAGTTTACAGTAAGAAGTTCCAGTGACCCAAGAGCTAATATCCTCTTTCAAGATTGTGGATTAGGAAACTATTTCCTTACTTCACAACGAGAAGAATACTTTCCACTTTCCTTAGAATTAGATAAAGATCAGGTCTGTACTATGGATTTTGATGGAATCCATTCCAAATAAGGATCAGGGGCTGGTGTTGTGTTGTACTCTCCTTCCAATGTGATGCATCCTTTTGCATACAAACTGTAGTTTGACAACACAAACAATACAGCAGAATATGACGCTATTCTCTTGGGCATAAGTGAAGCGTAAGACATGGGAATCAAAAATCTGAGATTCCTTGGTGATGTAGAGGAGATAATGAAGTAAATCCACTAGTAATAATAGTTGAAGAACCCAAAGCTAAGGCATTACAGAATTAGAGTGTGGGATTGCATTGAATTTTTTGATGCATTCTCTATTGAATCCATTCCAAGACAACAAAATGAAAGAGTTGATTCTCTTGCAGTATCAGCATCCCTATTGACTCCTCATCTATCTCTAGGCAAGGACAAAATAACCATTGAGATGGTGTTCATACCAAGTGTACCTCATAACACATATCACTGGCAAGTTTTTAATGATGAAAATCAGATTTTAGCCTTCTCGGAGCAAAGAGACAACTTCAATAATCTCTTCTTTGAGGGAAGTGTTAATCCACATAGAGAAGCTATGGCTGAAGATGCATTAGATGAAATTGAAAGAGTGGATGATGAAGGAATGATCAGATTGAAAGGTAACAAGATCTTCAAAGGTCTAGTCTCTTTGGAGGACTTGTTTAACAAGCATGACATATTTATTAGTGAAAAAGAAAAGCTATCTTCTCGTTGTCCATCTCATTTTGACAAGGAAAACATTGGGACTTCTAAAGATCCAAGGATGGTCAACATTGGCAAATGCTGCTCACCTGAAGAGAAAAGGAATTTTTTTGCTTTGCTTAAAAGTACTCTGATGTGGTGGCCTACTCTTATGATGAGCTCAAATCTTTTTAACCAAAGGAAATTCATCATTCCATTCCTCTGAAGTAGGATGCTAAGCCCTTCAGATAGAATCAAATACCCTATAATCCAAATATTTTTGATGTTATCAAGGAAGAAGTGAATTCAAACACTATCTCTTCCCACCAGCAAGAAAGGAGTGCACTCATTATTTGGGAAGGTAAATTTTTTTTGTCTTTTTATCCCCAAATTTGTTGAACTAACAAAGCATATCACCTCTATGATGAAGCCTCAAACAAGTTTCAAATGGATTAGTGAAGGAAAATTAGTGTTAGAAGAAATTAAAAAGGCCATTTCCAAAGCTCTAATGCTAGTATCTCCATATTTCAGCAAGGAATTCATTATGTACTATTACGCCTCGGAGCACACTATTTTTGTTGTCCTAGTTCAGAAGAATGATGAAGAATTAGAAGAACCTATTTCTTTCATGAGCTACCCTTTGAAGAAGCATGAACTAACTTATAGTCAATTGGAGAAGCATGCATACACAGTGGTCAAGGCTGTGAAGAATTTCAGATTTTACATACTCAACTCTCACACCGTGGTGATGGTCCCTGGAAGTACAATCAAGTCCATTTTGATAGAACAAGATCTCGGAGCCAAAAGAGGAAATTGGATTGAAAAGATCCAAGATTATGACCTAGAGATTAAGCCCTCTAATCTGGTTAGAGGAAATGGTTTTTGCAAGTTGATCGTTGAAGATGAATATCTCAAAGTTCAGCTTGGAGAAAGAGATGACACTTGCCCAACCTCCTTAGAATATTTCCCACAAGTTCTCTTTGTGAACACTATAGAAGAATGGTATCCATACATCACTTTCTTTCTTACCTATGGGCACTGCCCTCCTCATTTAGATTACAAGCAGTGAAGAACTCTCAGGATGAAAGCAGCCAAATATGTGATTTGGAATCATGCACTCTACAAGAAATGGATAGATGGTTGTTTTCTCAAGTGTGTTGACAAGAAAGAACAAGAAAAACTCCTCAAATCCTATCACGATTGAGCTTATGGTGGACACTTTTCAGCAATGGTGAATGCCCACAAAATTCTCAGAGGAAGATATTACTATCCTTCTCTTTTTCCTGATACTCAGAGCTAGGTTTCTAAATGTAAAGCATGCCAGTAATTTGTTGGAAAACCACAGTTAGCTACATTGCCTCTCGGCCCTGTGATTATTGAAGAACCATTTCAACAATGGGGGCTAAAATTCATTGGCATTTTTAATCCCCATTCAAGTGTTGCACATACTTATGTGCTCACTGCCACAGACTACTTCACCAAATGGGTGGGAGACATTCCAACCAAACAGGCTAGCTCTGAAGTGGTCTACAATTTCATAAAAGAGAATATCATTTTTCATTTTGGAGTTCCTCAGAAGATTGTGGTTGACAACGCTACTTATTTCTCTTCGAAGGAATTGACAAAAATTTGTTATGTCTTTGGCATCTCTCTATCACATTCTTCTAACTACTATCCTCAGGGGAATGGTCAAGCTGAGTCAAGAAAAAAAAAATATTGTGACCATTATCCGCAAGATTGTTGATGAGAATCAAAAGAATTGGCATAAAAAATTATATGATGCATTATGGGCAGATAGGATCACTCCTAAGAAGGAAATAGGCATGTCACTGTTTCAGCTGCTATATGGAGTTGAAGCATAAATTCCTATTATAATTGAAATGCCATATCTCAAGTTGCTTTAAACAATGGAAGACAGCCAATACAGAGATTCAATTGACAAGAGGATCTTTTTCCTTGAGAAGTTAGAAGAGAGCAGATCCCAAGTAGTGAACAGAATCAAAGAACATCAGCTGAAACTGAAGAAGCTCTTTGATAGAAGAGCCAAAAGAAGGGAGTTCAAAGCTGCAGATTTGGTCCTACTTTGGGACAAGAGGAGAGAGCCAAAGGGCAGTCATGGTAGGTTTGATTCTTTATGGTTGGGTCCATTTCAAATTCAGGAAGCTTATGGTGAGGATGCCCTTCTCTTAACATACTTGGATGGAAATCCACTAGGATTGCCTAGAAGTGGGCAATATTTGAAGTTGTAACATCATTGAAAGTGAGTTGTACCTCACCTTGTACCATATTTTTTTTTGTTACCCCCTTTTTTGTTGTGTGTGTTTTGGTTTGTTTTATGTCTTGGTGTGGTTTTGGTTGGTGTGTTTCTTTCCTTCTTTATTTCCTCAAAATTGTACATGACTCTGCAAGGCCCAATGGATAAGGCAGTAGTCAACGTTATATATTTTAAAACTTGAGATTTTGGATCCTCATGCCATGTTTTCCCCCTGTTCAATACATGCCATGTCCCTAAGCTAGAGCCACTGTTGTCCCCTCAAAATTTTCCTTCTTTTTCCCAAGTCTAGACTTAGAGATTTTTGAGTTGTCACCCTTTGAAAATGGTCTAGTCTAGGTTTTTTGAAATCTGGCACTTCCCAAGGGATCAAGGATTATTATAAACACCTTCATGAGATAGAGAATTCTTTCCCCTTTCCAGAAAGGTATGAAGTCCTCCTAAATCCTTGTAGTTTTTGAGTTATGGCCTGGTGGAGGTAAATGGGGAAATTTTCCCTAAGCAGGCCCATATCCAATAGAGAAGTGCCATGTGTCAAGGCGAAGCAGAGCCAGGGAGAAAATCTTGGTAATTAGCCATTTTGGAAAAAAACTCAAAGCCGCAAACTGACCTGCGGGCCCATGGAGTAGAAGGGAGAAGTGCATGGTGAAGCGGCAGGGTGCGGAGGTAAATTGTGATTTTTTCCCAATGTGAATTTCAAAGGAAAAAATGGAGGCGCTGTCGACACTAAAATTTTCCTCTGTAATTTCTATTTCATTAATGTATGTATTAGGAATAGGATGTTGTTAAGTATAATTAGTAGTAGCGTCTGATAGAAGATAACGGCGCCATCAGTACGGTGCCGCAAATAATGTGGAGTATGGTAACAGTCAAAGTATAATAGGAATGTTGTAAAAAGTAAATATTTGTCATAAGTGGTCCGGTAATGTTAAAATGTCAAAGTTGGGTAATTAGAGAAGTAGGGTCTACATGATTAGGAATTAGAAATATTATATTGGTAATAAGGACAAGGAGTGAGGTCATAAATATTTTGTGTATTTTATTTGTAAAAGTCTAAAAATGTGGAACCCATGTAAAATGATAAGGTTTATCTTATCTTAAAAGATAAGCTTACATGTAAAGATAAGAGTTAAGGTATGGAATATGATTCTTCAGAGTGGATTTCTTATCCTATCTTAGAGATAAGATGGATAAGCTTGGAAGTTCTATAAATAGAGAGGCCACCCCCCTCATTTAGCATAGAAGAAAGTAGTGAGAAATATTGTAGGAAGTGTGCAAAGGAAGCCATCAGTTTAAAGGTGTGTTGAAGAAGCCATTAAGAGGTGTAATTGTAAAGTTTATCCCATAGTCTTGGTGAAAGGCAAGTGAATTCAATAACACTTGAAGTACCTCATGGGTGAGATTGTAACAATTTCATGTTAATATTATAATTTACTTTGATATTTCAGATTTGTCATCATTCCGTCTTATCATAGTCGATGGTATTCTTGTGTTATGTTGTTGTTTTGTTTCCAGATTACATCCACCAAACTAAAGGCTTTGCATTAGTAAATAATCATAGCACGAGGAGTTCCCAGTAAAGAATTATCATAGTGCCGGATTGGTGATGAAATTTTGGTTCCGTTGCCGGGACCATTCCTCGTTGGTGGATTTTCTGGAGAGATATTTCCACTTAGTCAAAAATCAATTGGAGGGTAACCTTGTTTTTACTGTGCATAGTAGTTACCATGGTAAAGTCATTTTTGCCATGAATAGTAGTTACCATGGCAAAGTCATTTTTGCTATGAATAGTATTTTTCACAGTAAAGTCACTTTTTACCATGAATAGTATTTACCGCAGTAACTTCACTTTTTACCGTGAATAGTGTTTACCACAGTAAAGTCAGTTTTTACCGCAGTAAGTCAAGTTTTACCATAGTTTACCGTGGTCATTTCTATTTTACCGTAGAAAGGTGTAAAGTCACTTTCTAGTATAGTGATTCCAATTATTTGTGCACATAAGTCTTGTTGATTGTACTTTTGGGTTGGTATTTCACGGTGGTTACTTTTGAAAATGGGAAAGATTCTTGTTTTTTCAGCTCAATCTAATGAAGATGCTTCTTCTTTCATTCAAGAGTTTAAACGATCTTGTATTTGTAATGGCCTCATAAGAAGGGAACAATGGACTGAATTTTTTTCCTACCTTTTTTAATGGTTCAGCACATGGGATTTATTAACTGAAATTTTTCTTGAAGAATTTGGTGAACAACAGAAATATGTAGATCTCATGATCGATATCACAAAGCTATCCCAAGGAGAGAAGGAGAAGATAAGGGATTATCATGCTCATGTTCTAGAGCTAAGGAGGAAGCTCGATGTCCAGATCCGGAAGGAAGGATTAGCGGATGGGTTGATGAAGGTGTGGATAATCTCCTATGTAAGCACTTCATTCTTGGGATGAAGCCAGAGATCAGACAATGAGTGAAGTATTACCACCCAGCTACCATTGAACAAGAAAATGAGATTACAAGAAGGCAAGAAGAAAGCATGGAAGAGGAGCCCAAAGAAATTTTTGCTAAAGTAGATCCTACACCAGCACCTTTGGTCCAGAATCCACAATCACTCCCGGTGAGCACAAATATTTCTCCTAGTACATCTACTGAGTATGAAGATCTGCTCAAAAAGATGGGTTAGTTAACTATTAATCTTCTTCAAGGAAAGGAATTTAGTTCTCAGGGAGGGGATAGAGGTCCAAAAAGAAATATTTCTAAAGTTGTTTGTTATGGTTGTTATAAAAAGGGTCATTATAAGTATAATTGTCCAGATAGAGCTTCTACATCTGGTAAAGGAGATAATGATAAAGGAAAACACCTGTGAATTATTTTGATGTAGTAGATAAAAGCAGAAATAATGAAGTAGATGTGTTTGTAACAAAAAGAAAGAAAGAAAAAGATAATCAAGATGGAAATGATCCTAAGAAGATGAAAGAAGAAACTAGTAAGAAACATAGGAGAAGAAAGTTGGGTGTGCAGGATTTTCTGATTTCACAGGGGCAAGGACCATACTCCATCTTGGAAGATCTGTCCAAAATGCCTATAAATATTACATATGGTCAACTCTTGGCTATGTCTTCTGAGAAGAGGCGGGAGTTACGAGGTGGACTCAATGCTCAAAGAAGGAAGGAGGTTGAGGTCCCTGTTTTGGAGGCAGAGGCAGATCCCTATGTTCCACAAGCTGAGGTATTATGTAATGGTATTTCAATTCATGATGTCTTAGTTGATGGAGGTGCTGCAGTTAATGTAATGACCGAGTCTGTAATGAATATGTTGGGTTTAAAAATTGAGCACCCTTCAACACTTATGTTAAGGTCATTAAATAAAGGAAAAACTAAACCAGAAGGTGTAGTTTCAAATGTGGCAATATATGTTATGGGTGTTGTATTTTTGGTAGACTTTCAGGTGATGAAAAATGGTACTGTTGCGTACCCAATGCCGTTGGGAAGACCATGGCTAAGGAGATTTCATGCAAGAAACTACTGGAATGAAGGTTTCATGACACTTGGACGTGGTAGAGAGAGGGTGAAGATAAACGTGATCCCTCGGCATCATAAGGTAGAACATGTGGATTCAAGTGATGAAATTGATGATTGGACATCCTCTGATTACTCTAGTACCAGTGAAGTGGACACTGATGATGAAGAAAGTGAGGTGGATGTTTCAGTCATGGATATCATTCCAGTCACACCAACTCATGAACCCATAAAATTATCTGAAGAAGAAGTTGATGATCGTCTCCAACAAATAAAGATTGGTGATGTTGTGATGGAGAGTGAGAAGGAATCCTACCTCCAGATCTTTCGAAGGTAAATACACCTATTCACTTTTGATTATAAGGAACTCCGTCAAGTAAGTTGGGTAGAACATTGTATTGAGCTGGTAGATGGTGCTAAGCCCATAAAGCAAATGCCATATAGAATGAATCCTAGTTTTTCCAAGACTGTAAAAGAAGAAATAGATAAGTTGCTTGATGCAGGATTCATATTTTCTATGGAGAATTCATAATGGGTTTCTCCCATTGTGATCTCAATAAAAAAGAATGGGAAGCTACGCATTTGTGTTGATTACAGGAAGCTCAATAAGGCAACAAAGAAGGATCATTACCCTCTTCCATTTTCAGATCAGATCTTCGATGAAGTAGCTGGCTAGGAGTGTTATAGTTTTGCTGATGGATATAGCGGCTACAACCAAGTTCGTATAGCAGAGAAAGATCAGCTGAAGACCACGTTCACCACTCCTTGGGGAACGTTTGCTTATAGAGTTATGCCTTTTGGGTTGTGTAATGCTCCAGCAACATTCCAGCGTTTGATGAATAGGGTGTTCGAACCCTACATTAGGTCCACTTCCAACTACCTCACTCCAAAATAAGTATATTGTAGTTGCCACGGATTATTTAACCAAGTGGGTTGAAGCTAGGCCATTGAAAACAGCTTCCATGGATGAAGTGGCAAGGTTCATATATGAACGCATTCTCACCAGATTTGGTTGTCCATTATAAATTGTAACAGATCAAGGAAGCCACTTCATTAATGAGGTGGTAGAAGCCCTAGTCAATAAGTTTTCTATTAAGCACAGGAAGGCAACAACATACAAGCCAAGCACAAATGGACAGGTGGAACGAACAAATTTTGTGTTGTGTCAAATTCTAGCAAAAGATGCATCCTTGCAGGTACATAAGTGGGATAAAAGGATTCATGCAGCATTATGGGCATATAGGGCAACATCAAAGTCAGCAACAGGATACTCCCCATTTTAGTTGGCCTATGGCATTGATCCAGTTCTTCCTATTGAGTTTGATATTCTCACTATGAGAGTTATGAAAAATGAAAGGATGGATGAAAGTGATTCAGTAAAAGAAAGGTTGGTACATCTTCATTTACTAGAGGAAATGAGGGAAATAACAAAGGATACAAGCCATAAGAAGAAAATGAAGCAGAAAGAATACTTTGATCAAAAGATCTGGTGGTCTCTATTTCATGTGAATGACTTGGTTCTAGTATATGATTCCAGATACAAAAAAAAAGAAGACAGAGAAAATTTCTTCCAAAATGGATGGGGCCCTACAAAATAGCAGTTGTGCATGAAAATGGTACGTACCGACTGGAGGAATCTGATGGTACTCCCATTACGAAATGGGTCAACCACGACAAGTTGAATATTTTCAAAGCACCAGAATAGTCTACTCCGAGGACGGAGTAGAAGCTAGGAAGGGGGAAGATGTCGACACTAAAATTTTCCTCCGTAATTTCTATTTCATTAATGTATGTATTAGGAATAGGATGTTGTTAAGTATAATTAGTAGTAGCGTCTGATAGAAGATAACGGTGCCGTTAGTACGATGCCGCCAATAATGTGGAGTACGGTAACAGTCAAAGTATAATAGGAATGTTGTAAAAAGTAAATATTTGTCATAAGTGGTCCGGTAATGTTAAAATGTCAAAGTTTGGGTAATTAGAGAAGTAGGATCTACATGATTAGGAATTAGAAATATTATATTGGTAATAAGGAAAAGGAGTGAGGTCATAAATATTTTGTGTATTTTATTTGTAAAAAGTCTAAAAATGTGGAACCCATGTAAAATGATAAGGTTTATCTTATCTTAAAAGATAAGCTTACATGTACAGATAAGAGTTAAGGTATGGAATATGATTCGTCAGAGTGGATTTCTTATCCTATCTTAGAGATAAGATGGATAAGCCTGGAAGTTCGATAAATAAAGAAGCCACCCCCCTCATTTTACATAGAAGAAAGTAGTGAGAAATATTGTAGGAAGTGTGCAAAGGAAGCCATCAGTTTAAAGGTGTGTTGAAGAAGCCATTAAGAGGTGTAATTGTAAAGTTTCTCCCATAGTCTTGGTGAAAGGCAAGTGAATTCAATAACACTTGAAGTACCTCACGGGTGAGATTGTAACAATTTCATGTTAATATTATAATTTACTTTGATATTTCAGATTTGTCATCATTCCGTCTTATCATAGTCGATGGTATTCTTGTGTTATGTTGTTGTTTTGTTTCCAGATTACATCCACCAAACTAAAGGCTGTGCATTAGTAAATAATCATAGCACGAGGATTTCCTGGTGAAGAATTATCATAGTGCTAGATTGGTGATGATAGCGCATGCCCCCAAGAAACTAGAAGGTGCCATGTGTCTCGGAGCAATGGGACGCGGGGAATTTTCGGGAAATTTTCCCAATATGAAAACATGAAGGAAAAGGACGGATCTTCAGCGCACGAGCAAACCATAAGGTGCCATGTGTCTCGAAGTGGTGGACCCATGGATTTTTTTGGGAAATGTTTTCAAAAAGAGAAAAATTTAAAATTTGACCCCACCAACCCTAATTTTGACCAATTTTGCCCTAAATCTTCAAGAGGCCATATCTTTTGAACCAGAGCTCAGTTTTTTGCATTTTTGGTATCAATGGAAAGGTGTTAAGATTATGTACATGATGAACACTTAAAATATAAATTTTAATGGCATTTTTGGTAGAAAATCAAGAAAACGTCAATGGAATGCAAAAAAATAAAATACTTTCCTTCCAACTTGGCTTCAATGTTCTCATGCCACGTGGATGGCCCAATTTAAAAAGAAATTAGGGCAAAGGAGCAAATGGTTCATATGAAAACTAGAAAATTGAAATATAAAACACATTTTTACATGTAGAATCTCTTCTTGGGCTCATCAGAAGCATTTTCTTTGCTACAGAGAAATCTGGAAGAAGGAAAAATGATCAAATTTGTTTATAATCACTTCTTCGTCATTTGGGGAAGTTGTAACCACCCCTTGCATGTTATTTCTTGTCCTCTAAGAGTCATTGATCGGGTTGGCAATTGATTTTGGAAATGGGAAGCACATTTTTTGCAAATAGAGGAAAAAAATGATAGTCATCTTCTTCTATTCTCCTTCTCTATATTATTTCTTCTATTCCCACTCGTTGTACAAGTTTGAACTCTGAGATCAATAAAAAAAGGATAAAATTTTATGTCCCCTCGATGAAAGATCTATTGGTGCTTTGTAACTAACGTGTTTTATTTTGTCTTGTGCTCAGAAATTGCAAATTTGTCTTTCTTCTGTTAATGAATGCATGTAATGAAACTTCCAATTGATGTATGTGGGCATCTGACACTTTACCCATAAAATTGAACTCCCCCTCCTTCATTATCACTCCCTCCCCTTTCTCAGATTAATTTTTGCTATAGCAAGGAGTTGCTATTATTGCCATATGGACAATGGAGTGTTCCTATGGATCTCTAGTTGAAAAACCACCACAAATCCACTTCGGTTTTACATGCTAAACAATGGGAACTGCACCATTCAAATGTAGAGGGAATTAGATTCCCATAGCGTTGGCCTGAAATCCATAAACTTATCCACAAGAAAAAATTTCTAGACAACAAAACCCATAAAACATAGCTCCCAAAACCTGTAATATGCATCAGAATTATGCACAATATATCCTGTAATGACGAGAGGTAATAAGAGACAATAAAATAAGCAAAGGATGGGCAAAATACATCACAAAATAGATTTTATTGCTCCCAAAGTTCACACGGTACACCATCTATAGGAAAGAGGCAAGAAAATTCCATTACAGAGCCATGAGAGAAGGCTTAGACTCTACATTCTACCCTAAGGAAGAAAGAGAGGGGGACAGGAGAAAAAAGATGAAAAACCTCTTCAAATATGCCCCTCCTTTACAATATATAGAAGAATGAGAGAAGGAGAGAGGGAAGAATTCAAACTCTTCTCCAACCACCCTTAGAAGAGCATTGAATCCACCTACTCAGTGATTTTCTTTACTAAAAAACTAATAACCCCATGTGTTATTCCTTGTTGGACAAGAAAAGAGGCCCATTCTTCATCATGGTAGCAGGTGGGAGACTTAACAGCCTCAAAAATGGTGGGCCAAAACATTAATGGTGGCAAGTGAGTTGCAGGCACTAGGAGCTTTCCAAAATGTCCTTTCCAAATCAAAATTGGGCTCCCGGTCAAAATTTATGGCTTCCTGAAGGTCGAGGGTTGGACATTTAACGTGGGCTCGCAATATGCAAACATATCTGCCCCTATAGGGTCCACATGGCAGCCCCATGCATGTTGAATATTAAACACCCTCCTATCACTCTTGTAGTTACACCAGACTGACATGTGGGAGCTTCCCCAGGCTCCTCTGTGTTCATCCTAAGTCCCTCCCATTAGTGGAGACACTCTTCCTGACCAGAGAATGGAGAGCTGGCGCGTGTTTGGGGACAATGTTTGGATTTTCCTCTTGAAAGAGTGTTGAAGAGACATGTGGATCCTTCCATAGCTTGATCGATTTACTCATGTTTTGGCTAAGTTCCTTTTGTTTGGTGAGGCCATATGTCTGACCCTGGACACGTGGAGACTCAGTGCACATTTGGGACCTGCCTCAGGATTTTTCCTTTAAAGTTGCGCCAAGCTAACACATGGAGGATTTCGCTGATCCTTTTATACTTAGTCAATTAAATGGCCGGCTCTACCTCATTTTTTACACTAACCACGTGGTGATACCATGCTCATTTGGGAACCCACTATTTATTCTTCCTTTTAAGTTGCACCATGATGACACATGGAGGCTTCCACTTGCCTATCTCAAGCTTGGACTTTTCAACAAATAGTCTCCCCTTCCTGACCTAGGACATGTGGAGGTCTGGCACTAGTTCAAGGTCTTCCTTTAGGCCACGCCTTTGAAGATGCACTGATAAGACAAGTGGCGCCATCCACTGGCCTGAGACTTTTCAACTGTCAACTCTATTTTGTTTTTGGACCTGGGACACATGGAAGCTCCGTGTTTGTTTGGGGGACTCCCTTTGGCTTCGACCCTTGAAGGTGCACCGTTGAGACACGTGGAGACTTCAGCCGGTCCTTTTATACTTAATTGATTTAGGCCCACTACCCATTTGACTTCTGTTGGACCCTAGACATGTGGATACTCCACACACATTTGGAGACCCTGTTTGGACCTGACCTTTGGAGGTGCACCATTGAGACACGTGGCAGGATGGCACTTGTTGGGGACCAGCTTTTGGGCCTAACCTTTGAAGATGCATTAATTGGATGCATGGAGGCCTCCATTGACCCTGTTGTACTTAGTCGATTCGGGATTTCTCCTCTTTCTTCATTTTTTAAGTTGGGTCCCTTCTGCTTATTTAGGAATGACTACATTATGTCTGAGACATGTGGAAGATTCGTGCTTATTTGGGGTCTTTGTTTTGTTGTGACTTTTTGAATTGTGCTAAGTTAACACATGGTGCCTCCCACGTGTCTTTTGCTTGGTCCTGAGTCAACTAGTATGTGGAGTATAAAAATTTTGAGTCCCTTTCTCCAATTTTCCCCCGTTAAGCCTCTAACCTTTTTTTAGCGGTGTTTAGTCTAATCACCGACCTTTCTGTCTCATTGTCGAGCCCACCTATCCCTTACATTAGGATCGAATGTGAGCTTGCATGACTGATCCAACCCTTATATTTTATTCTGTGTAGGGTCATGTTTGATCAATTTTGCCCCGGGGGGTTTGAAATTGGGATAACAATTTGGCGACTCATAGGGACATCTGCCTGCTAGATGAAGAGACCAATAGCCTTGAGGGTATCCATTGGTCATGGATTCACAAATGATATCTTGGTACTGACCCTTTTCTTGAAATGGACTCCCTGACTACCTACACTTGGTGACCCTAAACCTGCCCCACTGTCTGCACTCTCAAATTTCATTAGAAAATCTTGGAAATGAGGTTCTGAGAGTAGAAAATTGTATTAATCTAGGGCTTTCACCTGCTCTGGAAATGGACTGCCTCAAAAACTTATTTTATTTTCTTTGTATCTAGATCCTTTTTAAATTAGAAACTATTACATGCAACTATGGCTCTCTCTGTCGTAAATACTGAAGGGTTTGGCACATTGTACCTCTGGAGCAATACGAACAAAACATATATACAAAGATCAAATCATACATGCCTCAAATGAGACGTGTAGAGTGTGTAAAAGTACTTTTTTTTTCTGAAAGAAAATCTACTCCTACTCCTACACTAACCCTAACAAAGAAAATCTAAACAAAGCCTGCTACAGGTAGGGAGAAATAGCTTCCATTTCTCTGAAAATGCAGCCATGTATATGATTTGGCATTGAACATGGCTCTTGTAGACACCAAAAATTGTTTACCCAATTTGGTGTCCCTCACATTCATTTATCTTCTCAGGTAACCTAGGGCATGTTCATATCACCATGGTCCCCTTGGGGTATTATTCAATTTGTGATTTAAACACTTATCCTAGGTTTAATTCACCCCATTATGTTTTACCCATGAGTAATTAAATATTAAATACTCAATTACACCTTTTTACATGTATTATAACCACTTATCTACCCCATATCTATTCTATCCATATATCCCCCCTATTTCTCCTCCTCCCAAACCGAGTAGTGGGATATTTCCCGTATTTGAGGTGACAGGATCACTCTCATCATTCCATAAATCACTCCTTTTGGCCATTTCGGGAGTCTGTTCCCTAATCAGCGCTGACCGGTACTCGGTCGATGCCAATTTTTCGGAACGGCACCGATTTCATCTCGGTCGGTGCCAATTACAAATAGATGCCCAGAATTCAGTTCTTGTTGGACAGTCAGAAAGTGAGTTAGACAAGAAGAACGAGAGGTTTTCGAGCATCAAGTCTAAGCATCATCTATCAAGTGAGAGCGAATCCTATCCAAACCAATCCCTGAGAGGAGTACCATTACTCTGCTCCTACCACATCAACATCGTGAGTCCTCATCGATCTCTTGGTGACCCTATTCCTAGATCCAGCATAGGTGGAGCCTTAGTAGTATCCTTACGACACTTGCAGATCCAACGGAGATCGATGATCTATTCTCCATTGTCTGTTTCTCAATCTTCCTGCAAATTTTCCCAAGTCGACACTGATTTATATCAGTCGACACTAACATGCATCAGTCGACACCGATTTTCCTAATTGACGCTGATCAGCCTATAGACAAGTAGAAGAACTCAGGTAACAGTAATCCAGCATCATTTTTTTAGAATTTCCTATTTCCTGCTACTTTCTGTCCACTATTTAGATTATGTTTATTACTTTTTGATCAGAAAATCTAGTCCTTTACGTACATCTTTTATCATGTATGCTTCCTTCCTTAATTGAAAACATGGACTGACATCCGCTGAGGGAGCTTATCACTTCCCGGACCCGCTTTTCGAGTAGTCTACCCAAATATATTTTAACGTGGTCTTTTTCTGTCAAGCATCTGTGTCTCGCAGGTTTATTGGATCTACTTTGCAGGATTGCTTGTGTGCACCCGTCTTGTCTACGTCGTCTTTCTTTTCCGTCTACATTTCCGGATCTTGTCTATCAGGTATCGATTTTATTTGATTTTTTCAAGGATTTTTTGTTTATTTTGGTACATTAACTTGGACAAGTAACAAGCGTGAAATTCTTGATCTACAGGTCTTACAATGAGTGAGAAACCGACAAGAGGCTAATCTTCCACCCAAATCATCAAGGTATCAACTAGAAAAAAGACAAATACCTCTTTTAGTTGCTTTGCATTTGGATTGAACAGGAATTATAGCTGATCCTTAGTACTTTGGAGCTCATCCTCATACCTCAAAGTTGGCATGACTGGTTTTGGCTTCTCCCTTGGCTCCAATGAAGCCAAGTACCAAATTGGGCACAGTCTAATCTAATGGATGTGCCCATGGTTCTGAAATTAAACTCCAAGAATGGAGTCTTCCTATAGACCTTCTTGTTTTGATGGTGTGGGAGAGATGGGATCCTCATGCTCTTTTCCTTCCTCCTCTTGAGAGGAACATGGAAGGCCCTGATCCTCCAACCTTGGTTCTAGAGGACCCTTATGAGACACATGTTGTTGTCTTTGAATGCTCTCCTCCATATCAATGGACTCGTGTGCTTGGGAGGTGGATGATGAAGGAGAAAATGATGTGATCTCCTCGGGCTCCTTTCCATAAAAGAACTCCAAGTCACATAAATAGTTTTTCTCCTCATTTTCCTTCTGCATGTGCTCAACCTCCTCCATGGTTTTTGTACGATGTAAAAGTGACAATCGAGCGTGGAAATCTACAAGTAACTTTTCCTCACACCCGACCTCCCGAGGTCGTGCTGAGACAGCCGGTGGGGATTGAATATGCGTGGGATGCAGACAAACTAGTTAGGCAATCTGATGTCTTCGACACGCACTAGTTGAATTTGTTAATCTAAGGTAAAGAAGGCCCTCCTAACCTAAACTGGTGTGATAGATCGATCAACAAGGATGACTGCTCGAAGGCTCCAACCAATATCGACCTCTGGCGTGATTCGGTCTATGGGTTGTGGAATACATGGAAAATGCCCTGGGATAGTTTCGTGTATGTCTCCCGATAAGGTCATAGGGCAGATGGTAAATATAATTGAATCTATGGGCAATTTTTTGGCCTAGTCCAGAACTCCTTAGCTTCGTTGGCTGTTATGTCTAATAAGGATAACTTTTCGATGATGATAGGTGGAAGTGGAGTAGATCTGAATATTAATGTGCGTAGGCCAGCATCAACGTCAGATTGACCTGTGGGCTCGTTGGGTTGTGGGATTTGTGGGTCACAACCGTAGATTCGTGGTTGTTGTAGACCTACTATGGTCATGTGTGGAATTAGTTTCTAATCCCTAGTACCCAATAGTCATATGCTTTTTCAGCCTCTATATTTAGAATTAACAGTTGCTTGAATTTTTCAGAGTATCTCACAGATGTTCGTGCAACTTGAATTCTTAAGCTGGTATCTATGTCTGTGAGGGTATCTCCTGCGTTTGGTTGTGGGACCAAAGGATCACAACCGAATGTTTTCTCTCTTTCGAGCCCTTCCACAGTCATGTGGGTATGTATCTAGGGTAATCTGTAGTTTGGCTATCTTGACCAAAACATATACGCTTGGTCGTCCTATATATTCAACCCAATCAACTGTGAGTTGATCTATTGTAAGTTTGTCGTTGTTCGGAAGATTTTGATCCTAAGATTTTAATCAATATCAATTATCATTGTGACGAGATTGGGTTGGGGCATGATTGGCTTGAATACATATTCCCTGGGCTCTCTAGGCCCCGTGATTGTCATACAAAAGCAACAATATAAACTAAATGCCAAAAAGCAAAATTAACTATATGAAATATATCTAGAACATATATAACTTCTATATTTTTTTGTTTTTTTAATCAACTTTTTGAACGAAATTGAAAGAGTAACCTTTTAACACATCTAGCAATTAACAATTGACACTAATAATAGACTAAAACAAACAAAGTAACCGAGTGTGGCTGCTTGTCTGTGTAATTTGAATATCTACTCTAAACAATGAAATAACTGATCTAATTTATTTGTAAGACTATCGATCCTACCTCAGAAGTGAGGAATGAATCATAGTTTCTCAGAAACTATCAATCCCCACAGCTTCCCCAGAAATATCGAAAGTAAAATTAACTGAAATGAAATGATTGGCTATTCTATTTGATATGTTTCTAACTAGAAATTTGAAAGCTAGAACCTGGATTCTATAGAACAGTGGTGAATCTGATGGTGTGTGTGGCTTTGTCCCCTCAGTGTGATCTCCTCGTTCCTTTGTGCTCACGTGGATCCAGAAAAGTGTGTAATGCTAGCATCAACAGGAGTAGATATTGGAATAAATACAACTTTAAGATACAGATTGAATACAATGCGAGTAGGAGAGGGATAGCGCAAGAGTACAGAGCTTGGCTTATGTAATTCCTAGTGGGATTTATTGCGAGTCATGCAGAATAAAACGTCTAGAACCTGAAACTGTCCTGTTTGAAGAACAAAACCTGTAACTTTAATGGCTTCCTATTGATGAATAGACTATCTTACTCTAATGGATTGGATGAAATAACAACATCATTTGCACAAGATGGATATGTGGCTTTCAAACAGCACAACAATGCTAACTAAGCATGCAAATGAACTAAGCTATGTCTTCTAAGAAAAATAAAAGACTAAACTACTGAAATGAGAAATTGAGAGGTAAATTTTGAGGGGCCATTTTCTTGAACACAAGACAACTATTTATAGCATTTGTACTCACCCAAGGTAAAAACCAAATTGAACTCTTAAACTATAAACAATGGCAAAACACTATTCCAGGGGACCAAAATCATTAATGCAAGCTCAAGGTGGTGAAAAAATATGGTGAATCGTTGATTTTTACATGAGTCACGTTAAAAGAGCATTCTGGAAAATGCATAAAGGACCTCCGCCCTATGCAGGGCGGTGGTTACAGGACCACCGCCCTGTTTAGGGTGGCGGTCATGAGACCACCACCCAGGCATGGTGACGGTTTCGTAATTGAAGAGCAGAAGGACGAGAAAAAGGGGGAAAAGAGAAAAACAAAGCATGCAGGAGCTAAGCGGGGGATGCAGGATGTTAACGCATGTTTAGAGGGATTTTCCGGATCCCGAACACCTTGCGAGGAGACCTGTATCATCATTGGGGCACGTGTTACACTGTTTTGGTGGTGCAGTACCCTCTAATTTTGGGTACGTACATATTGCCCCCTCAGAGAAGTGTTTTAGCCATGAAGAGGCGTAAAACGGTGGGTCCAAGTATGGCAGTCCCGAAATGGGAAGTTAGAAATTATACCTGATACGTCCGTGTGTCGAAATGACATCGTCCAAAATTCCCGCTACCTGCAAAATGAAAAGAGGAATCAAGTGCAGAAAGACAAAATAGATCAGAAAATAAATGCTAAAATAATGGGAAATGAGGACATATCATTTGTGTGAGGATAAAACTTACCTTCGTCGGTGCTCCAAACCTACAAAACAGGACATTCAAAACAAGTCAGGTTGTTATATATATAAAAGTGGGCCCATTTTCCTATTCATTTGTGCATGTTGATTTGGTTGGTTTTGAGCTCTGGGACCCACGGTGATGGTTTCTTGCGAGAGTAGAGTTAAAATTTTCGTGACGGGATAGTGATCATGCCTCCACGAGCGGAGCATCGACCCGTGAGATCACAGGTTAGTTTTCCTCAATTTATCATTTTTACCCCCTCAATTTTAAAATGCTAAAATCTTTGTTGTTGGGGGGTAATTTTTTAAAATGTTAAGTTTAAAAGGTCCATCTAGGAGGGGCGCTTACTGGGTAGGATTTGTTTTAGTTAAAATGGTCCTTTTTTGGTGTTTTTAGGCTTCTTTACCACGTGGGTTTTCGGGACACAACCACCACCCTGCCCAGGGCGGTGGTTACACGACCGCCACCTTGTTCAGGGTGGCGGTTACAAAACTGCCGGATTTAAGGTGGCGGTTAAGAAACCGCCTCCCTGTTCAGGGCGGCGGTTCTTCATATAATGTCAAAAGAATACTTGTTTGAGGTTGTTTTTGCTTTTTTAGCATTTCTATGTGTTTTCATGATTTTTCCAGTATCACTTAGATGCTAACTTGCTCTGTTTTGTGTGTTTTTGGGTGTATGCAGGCGAGGGAGGAGTACATTCGGTGGATCCGAGAGAGAGAGTATGACTGGCTCCCAGTAGTACTAGATGCACTTTCACAGGATGAGGAGGACACTCTTCAGAGGGCCAGGATACTACGTATCTCACGCTTTCCACATGTTACACCATCCAGTCACATTCTTTGTGACTTATTCTCCTACTGGGATGCTGATTGGAACACCTTCCGATTACGAGGGGTCCGCAGTGAGTGGACCGTCACTTTGGAGGATGTTTATTGTATTCGGGGGGTCCCGATCATCAGGAGACGTCTTACTCTTGAGACAGCAGGTTCGCAGGCCCAGATAGCACAGTGGGCCATTTATATGGGAGATGCAGTTATCTCCATGGGTTCGAAGAAGGGGGTCAGAGTTTGGTCTATTCCTAGCTTGCCCATCACCTTGATTTGTCAGGCTATTATGGGGATCCTTGCCTCGAGACTGATCGGGGATAAGGGAGGAGACACATTGCTATATTGCTGGTCCCCCATCATTGCACAGATCGAGGGTCATGGCAAGATTTACGCCTAGGGAGAAGATATACTTAGGACTACCTACCATGACTTGTACAGGGTAGTCCATTTATAGGGGCAGTCCTTGAGCCACCCAACCCTAGTAATGAGTTGGGTTTATGAGCACTTCATTCCTTATGGCAGAGGTGTAGAGGTGACTGATCCCGGAGCTGTGAGGGCAGCCAAATGGACAGATATGTTGGTGCTTAGAGCACCTCATCATCTAGTTGCCTCTTTGACCACCGATGACATAGAGGCCACACCATATTAGACCATGGCAAGTATATGGGGTGAGGAGGCTCTTACTTTGATCTCCTGCACCACCACAGGGCAGCTTATTGACAGAGTGGGGCGAGTGGAGATACACCCCTTTGGTTGAGTTCCTCAGAAGTTTGGCCTACCTTACATGGGCATGCTTCCCCCAGTAGTGCCAGTATACAGGTCAGATCGAGAGGCCAGAGGGGGTCCTAGAGGCTGGGGTTAGACATTTGTTACCCCTGGCATTCCCATTGCAGCGAGGTGGGTAGTACGTGCCCGAGGGAGAGCCGGTGCTCCTCAAGCACCCTTACTTCAGATTTCCGCGGGTCCTGCTCATAGCAGCGATGACCCCATCGACATAGACTCTAAGTCTGAGGAGTTCATAGGGGGAGAGACAGAGGAGGAGACAAAGGAGGACAATGAGTTAGGGGGAGAGGATGACAGTGATCCTGAGTGGCATGATACTCAGGACATCATGCAGGTAAAGAGGGCAGAGCAGAGTGTAGAGAGGATGACTTTGGTTTTAGAGGAACCACTCTCCCAGGGCCATGGTGGGGAGGATGAGTCCATTGTGGGATGTTACGTCACTCCAGCCATGGGAGGAGTACCTCAGTCAGTGGCGGCATCTGTGGCAAGTGCGGACCCTAGAGATCCATCCTAGAGGCCCGGTGATCCAAGTAAGTTATCCTCCCTTTGCTTTGAGTTGGGATTGCTTTAATTACCATCTCTCCTTTTGTTTGTACTTATGTTTTATCTCTTGTTTCATTTCTAATTTGTTTTTCTCCTTTGTTTGCAAATACCGCCGATGAGTGGTGGGACCTGATTCGCATAGTATGCACTGATACCTTGATGATTCCCATGGAGAGGAACCGTGTAGAGCTATTTGTGGATGTTGGGGAGCCCTCAATAGCTGGCAGACATACTGACGTCTTTACCCCTGTCTGGCATGTGGCCAGGATGGTATCGACTCTCCGTACATAGCTATCAAGGTATAGGACAACTGAGCACCTGATGAGGAGTCATTCTCATGGCGAGACTGCGGCTACCCCTCGGGATCCTGAGCCCTCCGTGCACTCAGAGCGCTGGCGTAACCGGAGTCCTAGGCATGGGCATGCACCTTCAGAGGGGTCTCATAGGGATTGAGAAGCCACTTGGCTCTCCTATATTTTTTGCATGATATTTTTGTATATCTTGGGCTCTTTGAGCATTTTGACCATGCTTAGCACATGATGGCATTGTATAGGAATTTTGATCATTTATATATATATATATATTCTTTTTGGATCAGACCTTTGGTATTTATGGCTTTGTTTCCATTTCTATTTCCTCATGTGAACTGTGATATTATGCTTATATGCTTTTTAGAATGTATGCAATGGAGAACAAATGATACAAATGTTTACTTTCCTTTTGTATTTCATGATGCTGATATATGATAATGTAGATACAATGTGATTTTGAATCTTAGTTTCTTTAAGCAATTTTGGATACTTCATGTTTGTTTTGGCAAAGTGGTGAAGACAAACCAGTATGATGATCAGATAGACTTTCCCCTCTCCTAACTCCACACAACTAGTAATATGCGAGGGCTCATCACCGAGAGCTAGAAAACGGCACAAGTTATGAAATGTGTTGAAATGATAGTGAAAAGATAGACAAAGCTTTGGCGGAACCAAATTAGGATGCTACAAGCCTACTCCAATTGAGTGACTTCGTAGTTTTGGGACGCAACTTGCTTTACTGTTTATCTAGACTTAGATCCGTAGATGGCCACATGGTAGACAAAATCTGGGTTTTAGGATTTTTAATTCTTTTGGAATTTTGGACATCTGATTCATTTGTTTTTGACTCAAGACTTCAAGATTTGAATTGTTTGTCTATGACATTTTACGTTTGTTTGTGAAGAGGACCCCTTATACCTTGCCCCATGCTACTAGTAAGAATTATGGGCTTATCACCATAGGCAAGATATAGGTGGGTAAGGGAATTTCCATCCTTTCCCAACCCTACGTCACTAGTAAGAGACGCAAACTCATCACCAAAGGTTGGTGGGGCAAGGAAATGTGTAAATTTAAAATTTCTGTTTGATTCTATATTTGACTTGTTTACTTGAGCAAAATGTCAGTATGTGCTTATTTCCAAAGAGATATACATACGAGATAGATGTGACATGATGAATCTTCTAGAACAGACCATAGGCAAGACACCTATTCTAAGAAGAAACCAAAAGTGAGAACAAGCATGCAGATCTTGGTATGGTTACCAGTAAGACTTTGTCATTTCTAGCTTTATTTGATGAAATGATTCCAGAATAGTTGATGATATCATGGAAATGAAGAGGTATGATTAGAATGTTTATGCCAATACAATTAGAAGTTTGTAATGAATTGCTTTAAGAATAAATTCCTTGATCACAAGATTTATACAAAACAAATAGACAAAATGAACCTGACTATATAAAGATGCAATGTAGATATAATTATATAAATAATGCTGGGTGCTTACGCGTAAAATCGTTTAAGGTGCAGGGAATTGACTGTTTCACCAAATTCTTCACCTTCTAGCATACATAAGAGGTATGCACCATTTCCATAGTCTTTTGTGACTCGGTATGGGGCCAAGCATTTGGACCGGAACTTCCTTCCTTCGCCGGTATTTTTGTCGATCCGACTGTCTAGCCTTAGAACTAGATCACCTTCATATATGTCACGTTCATAGACCTTCTTGTTATACTACTGGCACATCCGGTCAGCATAGAATCTATGCCACTATTCAGCATCTAACCTAGCTTCATCTAGGCTTTCTAGTTGGGAGAGACATGCTTCTCTGTAAGCGTCTTCATCTAGAATCCCTTGTAATGAAATATAGAGACTGGGTATTTTAACCTGAAGTGGGAGGACTCCCTCTGCCCAAAATACTAGCGAGAAAGGATTCACTCCTATTGGTGTTCTTATTGAGGTCCGGTGGGCCCACAAGGCCAGATATAACTTCAAATGCCAATCTCGTTTGTTTTCTTTTACCATTTTAAGAAGAATGGATTTTAATGTTTTGTTTGTGGCTTCAGCTTGTCCGTTGGCTTAAGGGTAATATAGAGAGGCTGTATGATGGCTTATTCTAAATTTATTACACAATTCACAAACTTTTTCATTCTTAAAAGAAGTCCCATTATCTGAGATAATGATTTGCGGGACACCGTACCTACAAATGATTTGGTTCAAAATGAACTTGGCGATTATAGAACCTGGTACAGTAGTAAGAGGCATGGCCTCTACCCACTTGGTAAAATATTCAGTTGCCGTGATTATAAAATTATGGCCGTCTGTAGACGAGGGAGATAATTTCCCTATTAAATCGAGGCCCCACGTAGAAAAGGTCCATGAAGTAGCAATTGGTTGTAGAGCCTGTGTTGGCATATGGATCTCGTGGGAGAATCCTGGCACTTATGACCTTTGTACAAACTCTACTGCGTCGTGTTCTAGAGTTGACTAGAAATAGCCCATCCGATGTATTTTATGAGTGGTGGCATGGCCACCGAAGTGGCCTCCACACATTCCACTGTGAGAATTATGGATAATCTTCTTGGATTCTTTTGTGTTAACACATCTTACAAGCATTCCATCGAATGCTTTTCGATAGAGGACTTGCTCTATAATGACGTATTTTTCTACGATAATGTGTAACCGCCTTCTTTTTTGTGGCGTGGCACCTTCTGGATACGTATGGTCCATGATATAATTATTAATATATGTATACCAAAGACACTCAGAGATAGGAGGTCTGGTTTCGATGTAATATACGCATTCATCAGGAAAGTCCAAATCTACCAGATTGCCTCCGTCCAATGGGTTATCAGCTAACCAATCCGCGATGATTTTTCCTTTAACGGACTTCTAATTTACGAATGTTAATTCAAATTCACCCATTAAGGTTATAAAGCATCCATCCTTTTTAGACAAGGACCCCTGCATGAGGAAAGTTTGTAAATGCTCTGTCTTTACAATGACCTTTGTTTCTTGATTTAGCATGTAATGTCTTAAGCGTTTGGTTGCAAAGACTATGGCAACGCATTCTCATTCTGCTTGTGTGTAGCGTGTTTCATAGTCGAGCAATGTCTGGCTAATGAAATAGATCGCATGTTCTCTCTTGTCATTGTCTTCTTGAGCCAACATACAGGCTAGCGAAACATTGGTGGCCCACGAATATAAAATTAACGAGTGATCTGGCTTGGGTTGCATTAACGTAGGTGGTGATAACAAGAAATGCTTAACTACATTGAAAGCTTCATTGCAGTCTTCGGTCCAATTAATGCTATAATTTTTCTTGAGTAGATTGTTGATTGGATGGATGGTGAAACTTAAATCTGGGATGAGTCTTCAGATTGCACCAAAGTCTTCCAAGAAATGACCTGATTCCAAATTCATCCAAAGGTGGCACCATTTCAAGAATAGCCTTAATTTTGGTTGGATCAACATCAATCCCGCGTGATGATATAATGTAACCTAGGAGTTTCCCTCATGTTACG
The DNA here is from genome assembly GCA_019776745.2 of Taxus chinensis. Taxonomy (NCBI): domain Eukaryota; kingdom Viridiplantae; phylum Streptophyta; class Pinopsida; order Cupressales; family Taxaceae; genus Taxus; species Taxus chinensis. The sequence continues at coordinate 638,370,907 of CM034152.1, read as the reverse complement.
CCAAAGACTGCACTTTTTTCGATTTAGCATGACTCCATATTCTATTAAACGTGAAAGAATGATGCGAAGCACTTCTGGATGGTCACAATGCTTCTTGGCCTTGGCCAACAAGTCGTCTACGTAGGATTCCACAATTTTATGAATAAAATCGTGAAATATATATGTCATAGCCTGTTGGTATGTGGCACCAATTTTCTTGAGACCAAATGGCATAACAACATAGCAATACGTTCCCGAAGGAGTTATAAACGTGGTTTTCGCTTGATCTTGTTCAGATATTCTGATTTGATTGTATCTGGAGAATCCATCCATGAGGGATAAAATCTCAAATCCAGCAGTTGCGTCAATAATGACGTCTATGGATGGTAACGAGAAGTCATCCTTAGGACATGCTTTGTTAATGTCCTGGAAGTCTATACAAATGCGTATCTTCCCATTCTTTTTTAGGACAGGAATGATATTAGATACCCACTGAGAGTAATCGACTGGTTTGATGAATCCTACTTGGAGGAGTTTCATTATCTCCTCTTTCACCATGAGAGCTATCTTGGGTTTCATTGGTCTCGATTTTTGTTTAATCGGTCTTACATCTGATTTAGTGACGAAGTTGTGCACCGCAATGTGGGGTGCAACTCCTATCATTTCCTTATAATTAAATGCAAACACCTTCTGATGTTCCTTGAGGATCCGAGTGTGTATTTCTACTTCTAATAGAGTTAACGAGGATCCTAACTTCAATATCCTTGGTTCATCTTCCGTTCCAATGTTAATATCAATTGTTTCTTCCATTAGAGAAGCGTTACCTTCTTCAAACTCAGGCGGGGCTGGAGGTAGTTCCAACTCGTCTCCATTCTTGACTGCGTATATGCTAAGTTCCTTTTGTGGGGGAAGCTCTATCATGGGATTCCCATAATAGGAAGATGAATGCGGGATCAAGGATAAATCTACTATGTGATGGGTGAGATGTAACATTGCATAGGCGTTTAAGTAATCAAGAGTGGTTGTCTCACTATCAATGTGGTCCAGGATAGTAGATTTGTTCTTATCTTTATTTGTTAAAAGAGAATTTGAAAACCTTTTTTTTACCAACGGTTCAGTACGAAGGGATACTATGAAACGTGTATCTTAGAATTCATTGTTTGGAGTGAAGCGTGATGCTGAGGTTGCTATTGAATCAGCAAGGATATTTTGTTCTAGTGGGATTGCTTCAATCGATATGAAGTCAAACTCCTTTCTTAAATTCAATACAACTGTTTTGTAGAGTTGTAAGTACTCAGCTTTGGTTTCATATACCTCAGCGACTTGGTTTGCTATCAATTGTGAGTCTCCTAACACCCTGGTATTATTAGCACTAATCCTCTTAGCTAAGATGAGGCCAAGGAGGAGGGATTCATATTCAGCATCATTGTTTGTACATTCAAATTTTAGTTTAAAGGAAAATGGTAGGACCTTTCCCTCGGGAGAAGTAAAGATTACACCTGCCCCAACCCCATAACGACATCTAGCTCCATCAAAATGGAAAGTCCAATATTTCGTTGGGAATATGGATGTTGGGACATTTGTTGTGTTAATATCTTCTACTTCCACCATGCAGTGATCTTCCGCTGGGAGAGACCTAACACCTAGGGTGTGTCCCATGCCTACCGAATCAAATGGTAGGAACATTTGTAGATCCAGTTCTAGCAATTCAACAATTTTTCGCATTAGTTCCTAATGATATTGTTTCTACGATCTTAACTTCATCCTTGAGGGCTGGGATATTCTTGACTAGGTTCGTAACTTCTAACTCGGTTGTAGGTATCAACTTTTCTTCTGGTTTCACGTTGGCTGGTTTGTTAAGTTGCTTTGTTGGGAGTTCAAACTTAGAGTGAATGCCTAGCCTTTTCTTCAGATCTTCTAGGTGTATATCGAATGGTTTTGGATCACCCTTGGCTATGTATATCTTTCCTAAGTGTAAAAACCTTACTTCTTGAAATAGTGTAGAAGGAATTGCCTTCATATGGTGTATCCATGGTTGGCCGAGGATCATATTATAGTTAGTTTCCTGATCTATAATATAAAACTCAGTCAAGATTTTTTTGGGTCCTAAGTTGACCGGTAGTATTATAGTTCCAATCGAGGTGGCTTTAAGGCTATCATAGCCTCTTAGTGTATTTCGCATCATGGAGCATTTCGTTTCTTCATACCCTAGCTTTTGGAGAAAAGAAAAAGGGACTATGTTAACAGCTACCCCATCGTCAACCATCGCGCGTTTCACATAATTTTTATAAACCCATACTTGCAAGTGTAAGGCTGGATCACCTTGGCGTGCAATCTCAGTGTCTGTTGGCATTTTGCTTATTTCGAATATAAACTCAGTATCCCTGTCTGGCTGCCCCGGAGGGTGGATATCAAAGTCTATATGGTTTACCTGTGTTTCGGGGGATGGAGTGATGTTCACTAAATGACCCAAACCTAATGCCTCTAAAAGAGCAGCCCTGTGAGCAGGGGAATTCTTCAGTAAGTCTAGGAACGAAATGTGCGAGAAGGTTTTTGTTAGATCACTAATTAAATCATAGGCACCCATGGGTTTTTCGACTATTCATTGGATGTTATCTGTTTTTGGCAGGTACCTTGGACTTGGCTGAGAGGAATACTCTCATGTCCTTGTTACAGCTTCTATGGGTAATTCGGAATCTAACTCCACTAAACCAACTATCTTGGGTCACGGTTGACTTCCTAATTGTGGCGCAACTAATGGATTTAGTGAAGTTGAGGCTTCATGATCGTTGTTTCCTGTCATTACACCCTTGTTTTTCCCATTTGGATTTAACCTATTGTTGTTGTGATTTGGGAGCAGATCATTGAAGATTTTAAGGGGTGCATTCTGAGGGAAAAATGCCCCTGTAAAAGTATTTAGTGCTGGTGACGCAGGATCTGCCAAGAACATATCTATGAAAAGTTTATTTTTGTTCTTTTGGCAAGTGTTGCATGAATTTATTGTATTCATGACATGTTCTAGTGTCATTGCCTCAAATTTTGTGGAAACCACAATACAAGTTAGGATTGTAATTCCTAGTCTGTTAGTTTGGTGCATATTGTGGCCCAAAACCTTGACCAAACCATTGCTTATTAGGATTAAAGTTTTGCATTTGTTGTCTTTGGTTTGAATTCTAGTTTTGATACCCAGTTGAATATTGGCTTGAACCCTGTGCAAGGTTTCGTCGTTGTTGTTGTTGTTGTTGTTGTTGTTGTGGATGATTAAAAGCCACTGCATTGATTGCTGGGCTAAGGTTGTTGTTTCGTTGGTTGTTTATTAGCGGTGGCGTATTCACAACGTTTACCTTTTTAGCCTAATCAGTTACTCCATCTGTTGTCACTCTGTAATTTTTATTGAGGATTTTAGGTCTTTGATTGATATTTGTGGTAGTTGGATAAGTCGTAGTATTCTGATTAGAGATGATGAACCTCCCGTTTATTCCATACATCTTACGACCGCTATCTATTACCACTTGATCTATTCGGAGAGCGCTCTCAAGTACTTCATCTTAACTCTTTAGTGGGAATTTCTGGACTTCTTCCTTCACTTCTCTATTGAGAGAATGAAGGAATAAATCACATAGTTTCATTTGGTCCATATTTGGAGCACTGGACTGAAGAATAAAGAACTGTACGCCACCTCTGGATGAAATGAGCAACAGATTCATGGTGTTCCTACTTAATGTGCAAGAATTCCCTAATTCCTGTTCTTAATATTTTTTTCATGTCAAATGCCTTAATTAAATCTAAAACGAGTTGCTTAAACGAATGGATAGAAGCCTCAGGTATTCTATAATACCAATCAAGAGCGATGCCTTCCAAAGTTTTGGGGAATATTTTAGCAACAACCCCATCCCAAGGGAGTAGTTCTCGAATAGCTATGGTGTAAGCCTTGATATGTGCATTCGGATCTCCCTCACCTTTGTACTTGGGTAAATTGGGAAGAGGTCTTGGAAGCAAGAAGATCTGTATGGTAAAATATAAAGGCTCTTTCAAGTATTATGAATATGTCCCTATCGCGTGTAGGTTTCGACCATTGATTGTGCCTGCTGAGGGGGTGGCGGTGGAATGGGTTGTTGATATGGCGTAGCGTATGTGTTGGTGGGAGTGTAAGGAAACCCTTGTGGTTGAGTAAACATACCCGGGAGAGGAGAACATATCCCCTTGTGGTGACTTGGAATACATGGTTAAGTATGAAGGGGTATTGTCCAAGAATGGATTATTTTGTACTAGACCGAGAGGTATCGGAACAATGTTAGAAATGATGGTTCTTGCTAGGGTTTTTTGTGAATACTGTGGAGTCACACCTAACATACCTATTCCTGTGAGGAGGTCTATTTGGCTAGGATTAGAATTTCCTACCTGCATGAGTTGGGAATGTTGATTTTCTTGAGCAAGCTCTAACCCTCTCACTTTTTCTACTAACATTGAAATGACTTCATTTGGGGAAGTCACGGTACTTTGCTTTAGTGGCATTTGTTGTATATCTTGGTGTTGTATAGGCATGTGATATCCTGCTATGAATTGATTGCTGCCTTGCCAAGTTTCCCCGAGGACATTCCCTATATGTAGTGTTATGGAGGTATTTTCTTGAAAAGAGACCTCGGGTTGCATTTGTAAACTCCCTATGGGTGGGTACATACTCCGAGAGCGTTTTTCATTCCTGGCATAATGTACCGAATGTTCATAATCTAAAACTAGGTATGGGTCTGATTACCTACTGATTTGTGGTCTCAGTAGTATTTGAGGAGACGAACTAGATTCTCTTGTGAGCATCATATTGTTCGAGCCTGAAGGCTCTGTTTGTTGTGTTTGAGCGAGTTGATCCCACTCCTCTGTTTGGAAATATGAGCCATATCTGATCTTTGGAAATGGCGTTTGTGTTGATAATCGGTTATCTAAATAGTTGTCACCCCATACGGAGAGCGAGGGCGATGACTGTCTATTCAGTTGAGCGTAGTATGCTTCAAGACCTATGAGATATCTACCGTATGCATCGAATCCTGAAATATTCGGGGGGTATATGAATACCCTTAAAAATAATGGGAAAGAGCGAAGATGGATGAAAGAAGACGAGACACTAAGAGAGAAGGTGTAGGTGGTGAGACAGTTGTTCTGTTTCACGTTAGGTTCACCAATTTTGTTGGTGAAGCTGTTGTGAAGGCCAATGAGGTATAGAAGGTAAAAAAGTTGTTTGTTTCACGTCGGGTTCACCAATTTTGTATGATGGAAAAGTGACAAGCGAGCGTGGAAATCTACAAGTAACTTTTCTTCACACCCGACCTCCTAAGGTCATTTTGAGATAGCCGGTGGGGATTGAATATGCAAGTGGGATGTAGAAAAACTAGTTAGGCAATCTGATATCTTCGACACGCACTAGTGAAATTTGTGAATTTAAGGCAAAAGAAGTCCCTCCTAACCTGAACTGGCGTGATAGATCGATGAGCAAGGATGACTACTCAAAGGCTCCAATCAATATCGAGCTCTGGCGTGATTCGGTCTATGGGTTATGGAATACGTGGAAAATGACCTGGGATAGTTTCGTGTGTGTCTCTCGATAAGGTCATAGGGCGGATGGTAAATATAATTGACTGTATGGGCGATTTTATGGCCTAGTCTAGAACTACTTAGCTTCGTTAGCTACTATGTCTAATAAGGATAACTGTTTCGATGATGATAGGTGGAAGTGGAGTAGATCTAAATATTAATGTGCGTAGGCCAGCTTCAATGTTAGATTGCCCTGTGGGCTCGTTGGGTTATGGGATTTGTGGGTCACAACCGTAGATTCATGGTTGTTATAGATCTTCTATGGTTATGTGCAGAATCAGTTTCTAATCCCTAGTATCCAATAGTCGTATGATTTTTCAGCCTCTATATCTAGAATTAACAGTTGCTTGAATTTTTCAGAGTATCTCACAGGCGTTCGTGCAACTTGAATTCTTAAGCTGGTATTTATGTCTGTGATGGTATCTCCTATGTCTGGTTGTGGGACCAAAGGATCAAAATCGAATGTTTACTCTCTTTCAAGCCCTTCCACAGTCATGTGGGTATGTATCTAGAGTAATCTGTAGTTCGGCTGTCTTGACCAAAACGTATACACTTGGTCGTCCTCTATATTCAACCCACTCAACTGTGAGCTGATATGTTATAAGTTTGTCATTGTTTGGAAGATTTGGGTTCTAATATTTTGATCAATATCAGTTATTGTTGTGACGAGATTGGGTTGGGGCAAAATTGGCTTGAATATGTATTCTATGGGCTCTCTAGGGCCCATGATTTTCATACAAAAGCAACAATATAAACTAAATACAACAAAGCAAAATTAACTATATGAAATATATCTAGAACATATATAACTTCTATATTTTTGTGTTTTTCTGATGAAATTTTTGAACGAAATTGAAAGAGTAACCTTTTAATACATCTAGAAATTAACGATTGACACTAATAACAAACTAAAACAAATGAAGTAAGTGAGTGTGGCTACTTGTCTGTGTAATTTGTAGATCTACTCTAAATAATGAAATAACTGATCTAATCTATTTGTAAGACTATCGATCCTACCTCATAAGTGAGGAATGAATCATAGTTTCCCAAAAACTATTAATCCCCATAGCTTCCTCGTCAATATCGAAAGTAAAATTGACTGAAATGAAATGATTAGCTATTCTATTTAATATGTTGCTAACTAGAACTTTGAAATCTAGAACCTGGATTCTACAGAACAGTGGCGAATCCGATGGTGTGTGTGGCTTTGTCCCCTTAGTGTGATATCCTCATTCCTTTGTGCTCACGTGTATCCAAAAAAGCATGTAATGCTAGCATCAACAGGAGTAAATATTGGAATAAAGATAGCTTTAAGATATAGAATGAATACAGTGCGAGTAAGAGAGGGATAACGCAAGAGTATAGAGCTTGGCTTATGCAATTCCTAGTGGGATTTATTGCGAGTCATGTAGAATAAAACGTCTAGAGCCTGAAACTATCTTATTTGAAGAACAAAACCTGTAAATTTAATGGCTTCCTATTGATGAACAAACTATCTCTGCTCCAATGGATTGGATGAAGTATCAAAATCACTTGCACAAGATGGATATGTGGCTTCCTAGCAGCAAAATAACACTAACTAAGCATGCAAATGAACTGAAACTAAGAATTCTAAACAAAATGAAAGACTGAATCTATTGCAATGATAAATTCAGAGGCAAATTTTGAGGGACCATTTACTTGAGCACAAGCCAACTATTTACAGCATTTGCATTTACCCAAGGTAAAAACAAAATTAAACTCTTAAACTATAAACAATGGCAAACCACTATTCCAGGGGACCAAAATCATTAATGTAAGCCCAAGGCAGTGAAGAAAATAGCTGGTGAATCATTGATTTTTACGTCAGTCACATTAAAAGAGCATTTTAGAAAACGTGTAAAGGACGGCGCACGCCCTGAGCAGGGCGGTAGTCACGAGACCGCCGCCCCAGGCAGGGTAGCGGTTTCGTAACTAAAGGGCAAAAGGCCAAGAAAAAGGGGGAAAAGAGAAAAACAAAGCATGCAGGAGCTAAACGGGGGATGCGGGATGTTAATGCATGTTTAGAGGTCTTTTCCGTATCCCAAACACCTTGCAAGGATACCTGTATCATCATTAGGGCAAGTGTTACGTTGTTCTGGTGGTGCAGTACCCTCCAATTTTAGGTATGTGCAGTTTCCTCTGGATCTGTAATTTTCTCACCATGGTTCCCCTCATCCTCAAACAGGAAGTTTGAAAGCTCAAACTCTTCTTTTACATCATAGTTTGAAGAGGATGAAGTGGGAGGAAGAACTGAAGGTTCTTCTATGGCCTGCTCCACACTTGGAGGCTCTAGAATTTTGTGGTCCTCCTTCATGATGGATTCATCAATAAAATCAAGACCTTCAAACAAAAGAATTAAATATTTGATAATGCCTTTTTCATCAATTGGCCTCAACTTTTATTTAATCTCCTCTAGTTGCTCCTCTTCAATGGGACTTAGAGCTGGTTGTTCTTCCCTTTCTTGTGTTGCATCTTGGATTAGATCAACATCCTCTTTAGAGAAAGTGCCACTATGGATACTGCATTCAAAGCATATGGACTGTTAATCTTCTTCCTCTTGTTCTTGTTCTTGTTCTGTTGCAAACTCAGCTTCCACCACTTGTGGTCTAACCTTGATCTCCTCTGAAGGTTTAACCATCAAGGGGATTTTTGTAATCTCAAACGTGAGAGCCAAAATTACTAATATTTTGATCATTTCTTCTTTGATTAGCTCTCCTTCTTGCTCTTCTCCTTCACTAGTTTCTCTAGTTTCTTTTCGACATGGACTCAAGAGAGTAAGAGGAGTGGTGGGCGGGGTCTCCACTAGCTATTTCCTTGTTTGTGGTGGAGGGGAAGGAATTTCTTTTTGTTCTTGTGGAGGGGAATTGAATTTGGAAGGGAAAAGAGAAGAGAAAATGACATGTGATGGAAGACTAGGGGATGTAGAAGGGAATTCAGCACTTGGGGCAATAAATGGGAAGCTAGACTCATGACATTACTATGATGGTACTGAGTAAGGAAGAGGAAAAGAAAAGTTATTAAGTGGTGGGCTTACCCCTTGAAAAGGTTTCCTTATGTCCAACTCATAAGCCTCAATCTCCTCAGTCCATTACGCAAGTTAGCGCAACATTTTGACCATGAAGTCAAGCTTCTCCTATGGGCTATAGTGTCTTACAAAAGGGCCGACCCATGGAAAAGGTGCCCTGCAACCAATCCTGAATGCCCTCATTTGTGTTGTAGCCCTTGACTGCACCATGTCAACCTCCATTCTTTGGATCCTCTCTAGCAGACCAACATTCTCCACATAAATGTCACCATTGTATGTGTACCCTTTCTCTTAATAAGCACCATAACCAAAATGGTTTTGAGACTTCTCATATGGGTAAGCATAAAGGTTCTAGATCTGATCATAATGCTGATCTGGAGAAGTTGGGAAATATATTGGAGGATGAATGCACCAATGTTGCTTCAAGTGTGAGTTCCAAGAGGGAAATGAAGACATGATTACACAACTTCATGGGATCGAAGAAAATGGAAGATATGGGAATAAATGGATTAAAATGGATGGGAGAAGGTCTTCAACTCAGAGGATGGGTTGTTGACTTGATGGACTCACCAGATGTGCTTGAAAGTGCCTCCAAAGGCTGTAATCTTCACCAAGAGCACATCGAACCTAATGAGCTGAAGTGGTAAGGTGCTTCAGACCTGTCCCACTGAGCTTGCCAAAACTGTCAGTGGTAACACAATGGCTTAAGATTTTCTATTGATAATGAAACACCTCAGAAAGATAAGAAAATCTAACTTTGGTGTCCTATCAGGCATGCCAAAACTGTTAGTGGTCACACGGTGGCTTAAGATTTGTTGTTGGTAATGAGACACCTTGGAAAGATGAGAAAATCTAAAGTCAATGTCCCACCATGCATGCCAAATTGTTAATGCAAAATCACAGCACTCCCCGAATGGCCTCAAATCTGAGTGTGGCATTCAGTGTGATCTACATAACATTGGACCATCTCTCAAGATGTGGGACTTGCAAACTTACAATGGACCTCCAGAGAAGGTTGGTTCCTGCTCTTAAACTACCTTCCACAAGTTATTCTAATGCAGGAAAACTATCTAATCCTAATCTAACCTTCCAAGGGACCAGGGAGAGAAAGTGCATGAAAACAAAGCCCACACTAAAATGGTGATACAACAGAGAAGGAGGTTTTTGGTCATAATCTCAGGTGCCTAAAATGGAGAGAGGTGAGAAATGTAGAGGATGGATAGATGCGTCACAGACCAAAGATAGAGTTCACACAGAACACCACTTCAAACCCATGAAATATAGCTCCCAAAACCTGCAATAGACATCAGAATTATGCACAATATACCCTACAACGATGAGAGGTAAGAAGAGACAACAAAATAAGCAAAGGATGGGAGAAATACATCATGAAATAGATTGTATTGCTCTAAGAGTTCACACGGTACACCATCATTAGGCAAGAGGCAAGAAAATTCCATTACAGAGCCAAGAGGGAAGGCTTAGACTCCACATTCTACCCTAAGGAAGAAAGAGAGGAGGACAAGAGAGAAGATGACCAACCTCTTCAAATATGCCCCTCCTTTACAATATATAGAAGAAAGAGAGAAGGAGAGAGGGAAGAATTCGAACCCTACTCCAACCACCCTTAGAAGAGCATTGAATCCACCTACTCAATGATGGTCTTTACTGCAAAACCCATGCCCCCATGTGTTATTCCTTGTTGGACAAGAAAAGATGCCCATTCTTCATCATAGTGGCAGGTGGAAGACTTGATAGCCTCGAAAATGGTGGGCCAAAACATTAATGGTGGTAGGTGAGTAGCAAGCATTGGGAGCTTTCCAAAATGTCCTTTCCCACTCAAAACAGAGCTCCCAGACAAACGTTATGAATTTTTGAAGGTCAATGGTTGGGCATTTAATGTGGGTTCACAATATACAAATGAATCTTCCCCTATAGGGTCCACATGACAGCCCTACGCATGTTGAAGATTTAGCACCCTCATCTTGCTCTTGTAGTTAAATTGGACTGACATGTGGTGGCTTCTGTAGGATCCTTTGTGTTCTACCTAAGTCCCTCCTATTGGCGGAGACACTCTACCTGACCTGAGACACGTGGAGAGCTGGCACATGCTTGAGGACCACTTTTGGATTCACCTCTTTAAATAGTACCAAAGAGACACGTATCTCCTTCCATGGCTTTCTCAGTTTCCTCATGTTTTGGCTAAGTCCCTTTTGTTTGATGGGACCATATGTCTTACCCTAGACATGTGGAGGCTCAGCGCACATTTAGGACCTACCTCCATATTTTTCCTTTGAAGTTGCATCGAACTGACATGTGGAGGCTTCAGCTAATCCTTCTATACTTAGTTGATTAAACGGCTGGCTCTACCCCATTTTTTACTCTGACCACATGGCAATCCCGTGCTCATTTCGGAACCCACTCTTGATTCTTCCTTTGAAGTTGTGCCATGATGACACATGGAGGCTTCTGCTGGCCTATCCTGAGCTTGGAATTTTCAACAGCTAGTGTCCCCTTTTTAGACCTGGGACACGTGGAGGGCTGGCGCTAGTTTAGGGTCTTCATTTCGGTCGCACCTTTGAATATGCGCCAATAAGACACATGGGACAATCCTTTGTCCTGAGACTTTTCAATTGCTAGATCTATTTCCTTTTCAGACCTAGGACACATGGAAGCTCCATGCTCATTTAGGGGACCGCATTTGGCTTCGACCCTTGAAGGTACACTGTTGAGACACATGGAGGCTTCTACCAATCTTTTTATACTTAACCAATTTGGGCCCACTTCCCATTTAACTTCTGTTGGACCCTAGACACGTGGATATTCCGCGCACATTTGGAGACCCTATTTAGACCTGACCTTCGGAGGTGCATTGTTGAAACACGTGGCGGGATGGCAGTTATTAGGGAATAGATTTTGGGGTTGACCTTTGAAGATGCACTGATTGGATGTGTGGAGGCCTCCGTTGACCCTATTGTACTTAGTTGATTTAGGATTTCTCCTCTTTCTTCATTTTTTTAGGTCCCTTCTGCTTATTTAGGAGTGACTATGTTAGGTCCTAGACATGTGGAAGATGTGTGCTCGCTTGGGGTCTTCGTATTGTTGTGCATTTTTGAATTACACCGATTTGACAGGTGCTGCCTCTCGCGAGTCTGTTGCTTGGTCTCAAATTGACTCGTATGTGGAGTCTAAAAAGTTCAAGTCCCTTTCTCCAACTTTCCCCTGTTGAGCCTCTGACCTTCTTTTAGCATTTTTTGGTCTCATTGTCGACCTTTCTGTCTAATTTTCGAGCACACCTACCCCTTACTTTGGGATTGAATATGAGCTTTCAGGACTGTGCCGACCCTTAGATTTTCTTCTGTGTAGGGTTGTGTTTGATCAATTTTTCCTTGGGGGGGTGAAATTAGGATAACATTTTGGTGAATCATAGGGACATCTTCCTGCTAGATGAAGATACTAATAGCCTTGGAAGTATCCATTGGTTATGTACCCACAAGTGATATCCTAGTATTTACCCTTTTCTTGAATTAGACTCCCTGATTGCCTACACTTGGTGACCCTAAACCTACCCCGCTATCTGCACTCTTAATTTTCATAAGAAATTCTTAGAAATGAGGTTCTGAGAGTAGAAAATTGTATTGACGTGGGGCTTTCACCTGCTCTGGAAATGGACTCCCTCAAAACCTAATTTTAGTTGCTTTGTATTTGGATCCTTTTTAAATTAGTAACTGTTACAAGCAACTATGGGTCTCTCTACCGTAAATACTGAAGGGTTTGGTGCATTTTACCTCTGGAGTAATACGAACAAAACTTATATGTAAAGATAAAATCATACATGTCTCAAATGAGACATGTAGATTGTGTAAAAGCACTTGTTTTTTTCTGAAATCAAATCTACTCCTACTCATAGACTAACCCTATTAAAGAAAATACAAGCAAAGCCTACTACAAGAAGGGAGAAATAGATTTCCTTTCTCTAAAAATGTGGCCATGTATATGATTTGACAATGAACATGGCTCTTACAATGAGTGAGAAACTGACAAGAGGTCAATCTTCCACCCAAATCATCAAGGTATCAACTGGAAACAAGACCAATGCCTCTTTTAGTTGCTCTGCATTCAAATTAAAGAATCATTGTAGTTGATCCTTGGTACTTTAGAGCTCATCCTCATGCCCCAAAGTGGGCATGCCTAGTTTTGGCTTCTCCCTTGGCTCCAATGAAGCTAAGTACATGATTGGGTACGGTCTGATCTGATGGTTCTCATATTGCCAAGTTATACATTTTATTTGTTGTAGAGATCCCACCATGGATCTGGTTTTTCTATTAAGTTATTCTCATTTCTTGAGTTCATTATTTGGAGAAAAACCCCATTTTGTTTGATATGGAAGTATAAACACCTATGTACATATATGCATGCATGTATTTATATATATATATTTGTTTATAGACTCATTATTTGGGTGGATCTACACTCTGATTTCAAAATATAATCATTTAAGTAACTAGTTTTATCAAAACACATTTTTTAATAAAAAGATCCACACACAGGAGATTAGTACTAGTCGTTGAACCAACCGCGGTTCTCACTATGCTACTATTTTTAATAGGGCTATGGGTGTTAGTTACTACAAATTTGATCCATTATGAAGACTAACACAAAAATGTATATATTTTTCAATATATACATTCGTATGTGTTTCTACAAGTTTTAAGATAGTTATAAGTCTTTGTTTTACTGTTTTACAGCAACATGTATCATACAACTAAAGAAAAGGATGATTTTATTAGACTATGAGCACTTCATGGAGATTGATGTCAATTTCTAGTCTACCGACTTCGGTTGGTCAATCGACTTCGATCACTCTACAAAAACAATTTGTTTAAATAGGATACATATAAACATATATATTGAGTAATATATATATTTATATACATCCAATCCGAGTTTTAAGATTTCAATTAATATAACAAAAATCCATAAGTGCAAAATTCTATTTTCTTTGATTAGATGCACCAAATGAGTAACATTTCCATTGCTACAAGGTATGAAGTTTGACTACAAGATTTTATTTCCAACTATAATGCATTTACGCTTTAAGAACAGAAGGAAATATAACCATTTACTAAGTGTAATTTTCTTTTCTTTCACAACAAGAAAGATAACCATTTCAACAAGGAAAAACAAGTATAACTTTTTATCTCTCATAAGTGCACCCTGGTTGAGGGATAACATCAAGGGTTCTAAGCTTTCTTCTCTCCGTCACTTCTATAAATACAATGTAAACACCCCACTTCTGTGGGTATACCTATTGTTTACGTGAGCCTTTGGTATCAAGGTTGATTCCTTATTGACATATCCTAAACTAATTTTTTTTGGGTTTTTTGAGTTTTAAGGGTAAAAAGATTATTGTAACTGAAATTGAAATGGGGTGATACACCAAATTTATTGAGGTATTTGATTAATTACATGCACAATAAAGTTGAGAAAAAATTAGAGATGCACGAACCAACGGGCTTCAGTTTTCTCCTAAGGCAAACACTTGTGTATTGATGGGTCTTACAAAATAAATATCCAATTTTCAAATAGATATTTCACAAGGAATGGGTGCAACATCATTTAATAATGAATTGCTAGCGATCCTATTTATGCACATAGTCCTTGGCATCATGGAACATGGTCTTCCACCAAATTCATTTCTTGAATATATTTTTGTGGTGGCATCACTTATATAATGACCACCTATTCCCTTCATGTACCTCCCTTAGGATGAATTTTTTTTTATTGGTCCATCATACGTCTTTGTAGAAATTTTTCATAGCCAATTACTTCATTTATCACATACTCTTACTTTTTAGAGCCAAACCAAATTGGATGTAGAGTTTGATTTCATTTAGTTAATATGGTGTTCTCTTAGTTTATAAAATTTGGGAATATTGCATGCCATATTCAATATTATTTTCCTCTTTAGTAGTGGTGATGAACAAAATATGATCAATGCTTACATTTTTCTTTCTTGAGTTCATTAGTACTAAGAATTGGAATTCTTGGAATAGTATTATCCACGAAAATATTATTCCATGTAGAATTTCATTATTTACCATACACTTAAATTCCATATGATTTGTATAAGAAACCAAATGAGATACTAACAATTACTTCCTAAAATTTTGAATAATGTAGATAACAAATGTTCCTTCACACTATGTAGTGTTATGGTTTTGTTTTACTCGGGTGAGCTCTGTACTCAAAAATAGAATTAGATGGTAAATTTTTTTTCCCTAGTTACATAATAATTATACAACATAATTCTCTATATGCAGAGAAATGTACATGAAAAGGTGTTTTCCAATCTAGAAATTATATCTTACGTGTGCTATAGATTTTTTCCTTTAACTCCTCAATGAATTTTAATTAGTACTATTTCTATTGAAACCCCCTTATTGTTTTAACATTATTTCCAAATGAATGACTATCTTAGCATATCACTTGAGTAACGTATAATATTAACCATAATTCCTAAGGAATTTGTGCACATACCATTATGTTTAAGGAATATTACATTTGAAAATAATTGGGGTGTGTCATTTTTCCATCCTTACATATAATATGCCCAAACAACATCCCAAACAGAGTTTCAAAGACACATTTCATGATATTCAATGATATTTTATTTTGGAGGAATATCTCAAACAGAAGGTATTAGATTTTATATTTATCCTTGAATAGACCATATACCATCTAGTCATCCAAATATACTTGCAAAAAAAATAGGATGAAATCCTCAAATATAGTTATGATGATACATGAAAACATCACTTGCATATTTATCATGTAGAAAAAGGATCCCCACTCAGTTGCAAAAATTGTCTTTTATCAATCCTCTTCAACTATTTACTCTTGGTGATAACCTAAAATTCTATTTGTGGTGTATATTTCCCACCCAACAAAACCTTTAAGATATATTTTGTGAAGGGAGTGGGAAAGGGATCTATAATGCATACTACATTCAATTACCTATAATCCAAACATATCATGATTTGGCCCTCTTTCTTTATTCTAATCACCATGAGACTAACCCACTTGGAATCCTCCATTGGGATTATCACCCTTATTGATAATATTTTGTCAAATTCTTCTTTGAACCATGCTCAAGCATAGAAGGAACAGTGAACCAAAGTCCAAAAGTTAGGTAGAAAATTCCTAAAATATACTCGAAGCCTCAATTCATGGCGGCCAACATTCATAGAAAGATATCAGAGAAGCTCGAGCATCTTGAAGATGGTAGAGAAATGCAAAATACAAGCTCAGAAATCCATATAGGTAAAAGAAATCGATCTCGATGATAATCAATGTTGTCCTTGAAAAACATTTGGAGGGCTTTGCTAGCCCCAGAGAGCTAAAAAATGGAGTAAAATGTTTTGGTTTGCATATTTTAACCTTCTATCTCAACCACAAAGTTACCTAACCCAACCAGGGTCGAAGAAATGTGCACATTTCAACATCCCAGGAAACCCTAACTCAACTATGGTAAGGTATTACACCAACTTTCCATTGTTGGCAGGAGTTTAGGCATAAAGCTGTAAATAGATAGAGATATCCGTGATGAAGTAGGGAAATCTACGGATAAAAGAGTGAAGCCGCGGAATGAAG
Organism: Taxus chinensis; assembly: GCA_019776745.2. Classification (NCBI taxonomy): domain Eukaryota; kingdom Viridiplantae; phylum Streptophyta; class Pinopsida; order Cupressales; family Taxaceae; genus Taxus; species Taxus chinensis. The sequence goes on along the minus strand of CM034152.1, from coordinate 638,354,643 downwards.
AAAAATAACGCATAAAGGGAATAAGTTTCCGAAGACTACAGATCCGTAGAAGTCGATAGAATGCCACGAATTGAAGAGAATTCAAACCATATTGTGTCAGAAGTTGACAGAGGCACGATTCAAAGGAAGTGACCTTTGAAATAGATTGTATTTTGTATATTTATTGTAATCAATGTATTATGTAAAGTTTACCTCACGGAAGACTTATGTGAGAGAGCCTTTTTGAGAATTTGTAAGAGAGATAAGAGAGATAGAACGAGAGGAAAGAAACTGTAATGAATAGATGTAGTGCATTTTGATATATAAATAAAGATTGGAGTTTGGAGTAAAACCTGTTATGTGTCCTTATTTACATTTATGTTCATAAATTATATTTGGTGTATTTCCCACGTACATCCTTAACCTTGATTAATCCATGCCTAAGCCTCATAATCCTCTTGGGATTTTAGGTCAACATTTGGTGTATGAGCCCAAGTTTCTCATGTGAAGTGGATGTTAGGAAAGATCTCACCACCAGGATATTGGAAACTTGTATTAGAAGAAATTTAAGATTGGTGGGAAAACCAGATTGATATACTACTAAAGTAGAATAAAAAATAAGGGACGCCACATATGAAGTAATAGAAAATGACCTATTTGGAGAATTTGGAGAGGAATTTTGGTCATAATTTCCATGCAAGTTGTGGCCATGTTTATTGACACACACAAAAAGGAAAAAAATGGTCACGGATGTACTTAAGGCATTCTTTCAAGTGGAACACAGAAAAACTCAACATAGTAAAACATCTTGATGAGCCATGGACCAGATAAATTAACTACTGATATGAAACTACTTTAGATTCTTATATCATTATGTGGGAAATTCAGGGTTGGACTAATTTTAAGAATAAGAAGTGGGAATTTTTTTACGGAGTTCATAAAATATTTATTCAATGAGTTCCTTTCTTGATTAAAGTATTGATGATTAAAAAAGGATTAATTAGATAAGCATATAAGTTCCTCTAAGGGGATAGGCACCACAAGATGGTGGAAGTGAAGGGGGTTGATCAAAGAGTCATGACTTATTGAAACTAATGGGTTATTGGTTGGGTGGTAGAAATAGGCCGACATGAGAAAAAGGGAAAAAGAAGAAAAATTGAAAAGTTAGAGAGTTAGAACAAGAGGATTAAGAAAATTAAAAATATAACTAAAAGATAACTAAAATGAAGGTATTGTAAGAGAGAGCGAGATTAGCCACAGAAAAGAAAGAGTTAAAAGAGAAGGCAGAAAGCTAGAAATTGGAAAGAGAAGAGAGAGAAAAGAAGATGAAAGAAAGAAAGGAGAAGCTAAATAATAACAAGAAAGGATAAGACAAGATAAATAAAATAGAATATTTACCCACATCATCTGGAGACCAACAATTAGCTCACCTAGAAATGGAGGTGGAAACTTTGAGTCTCGATATAATACCCACAGATTGTGGAGACTAGCTAGGTTTTATTACTCCCCGAAATCCCGTGGTACAATATATGGTAGAGAGCTTAATCCATCAATCAATGACGAAGAAATAAATATTAGTGAAGAATCTACAAGATTTAGTAGATAGTTCAGGCCCAAAATTTACAAAGGTTCTAGAATCATAAATATGGAAAGAATAGGAGACAAGGAATCCATTGATGATTAAAGAGAGAGGAGAAGAAGAAGATGAAGTTAGTGTTATGAGAAATTTGTTAGGGGAATTTGGGGAGAAAGTAGAGATAATGAATGAGAAGGAGGAAGAAAAATAAAATATAGATAACCAAAAAGAAGAAAGGATAGAAATGGGATAAGAAAAGAATGAAGAAAGATATAGAGAAGAGGACTAGGATGGGAAAGAAGAAACAAATAAAAAGAGAAGAAGTGATTAAAAATTAGAGTAAAAACATAGATTAAGAAATAATAAAGATAGAAAGGTAGTTATCAATAATATTAGTTATAAAAAGACAACAAAAAAAGAGGTGCCCCACAATCAACACGGAAACCCAAAAGAGATGACCCCCATAGCGGTTGTCATTCCTTGTGCCACTTGACACACCAATTGGAAATATAGATACACAAATAAGTTTGGAAGATAGATACAACGAATTAAGAGAAGAGAGTTAGCGAAGGCAAGAGAGAGAGAGTGAGTTTCAAAAATTTCTAGGAGAACTCTATTTTGATATTGAATTAAGTAGAGACAAGGGAAGGAGAAATAATCCTTCAATAATTCAAAATCAAACAAAGAAAATAAAACAAGTTTAGCAACAAATCGTCATACCATGAAGACCAAGTACTCATCCCAAAATGGCTCAGAAGATTAAGCTGCCAGTTTTTGACAAGGATTCAACTAATGCGTTAGAACATTTGTTTTTATTGGACCTATACTAGAGGCAAAACAATATCACATCCAATGATGATAAAAAGGAATACTTTTCAAGTTCATTAAGGGAAGATGTTATGTGTTGGTATATGAAAATGATATCCCAAGGACAAAAACCTTAGACTAACATTGTGCAAGAGTTTAAAATAGATTTCCATTTCTCGGAAGCCTTAGTAGAAGGAGTAAGAAAGATGAGGGACCTAGTGCAAAATGAAGGAGAGTCAGTAAAATATTTATGCCAAATATTCAAGAATGTTACTAGTAAGAACAACTAACAGAAAAACAAAATATTAAATGGTTTGATTCAGGGTTACTTCCTTACCTAAGAGCAGCACTAGATTCACAACACTTTAAATCATGGGTAGAAACAATTGAGTTCACTATCAATTTGGAAGCACAACCCTAGAGAAGAGAAGGAGAAACATCAATGAAAACAGAGTTAGAAAGAGTACAACTAGAACTATCCAAGTTGAAACTACAACAAGAAATTCAAAGGAATGAAGGTTTAAGGAGTAATTCCTCGCCAAAAATTAACATGAGGCAAAAAAATATGGTGCACAATTTTTCTCAATTAAGGACATAGAAGAATTAAATTCCCATAAGCAGATACTGCAAAAAGAGTAGCTACAGAAAGAATATATTCAACACAAAGAGCATCCTCAAGCAATATACCACCATCTAAAAGAACATGGTGTGGGATCTGCAGAATGTGGGATAGGCACACTCAGGAAACTTGTCCTTTCTTATAAGTTTCTGCTCCTATAAATAAACTAATTTATTATACCACGTATGGTTCATATAACCATTATCACAAAAATTTCCCCTTAGTGGATGCACTAGAAGACCTACAATATTATACAGTAAGAAAGACCATGGCCATGAGATTGAATGCAACACTTAACCCTCCTCCTACATAACCATAAATCAGAGCACCTCCACCACCAATACATTTGGCATTGACTGGTCCTCAATATACAAATCAATAAGGTTGTAAACCATAGTTTGGAGGCGGATATAGAGGAAATAACTATAATCCAAACTACTAAGGTTACAGCAATGGAGGGTACCTCAGAGGATACAGAGAGGGATACCAAGGAGGCTATGATCGGTACCAAGGAGGTAGAGGGTACCCCGGTTATGAAAATTATCAACGATGAAGAGGATATATTGAGGGGGGATACCATGGAGCATATAATCAAGGTGATGGTTATCAAGATAGAATACCAATGAATTGTTACAAATGTGGGAAAGATGGGCATCTTGCTAGGATTTGTAAAGAGCTTGATCCATGCAGATTTTTCCAAAAAATAGGACATGATGCAATTAACTACCCAGAGGTCGTGTACTTTTATAGGAGTGGATTGACAATATTGGAGACATTAGCAGAAGAAAATTAGATAAAATTTCAACATATCATAAGGATCCCTTGGAATGAGAACACTCTCATTAAGGAAAAAGGTACGAGGGTTTCTATTTTAGGAACCATGAAAGAGAAAATAAAATACAAAGAAAGAGAGGGTTACAAAAGGAAAAGAATAAAAATGAAGAACCAAGATATCAATTTGCGGTCACCACTATAAGTGCCACCAAGAATGAAGCAATCCCTACGAAGAAGAAGATAATAATATTTCCACAAGAACAACATTCTTCAAATGATGAGGAGTGGAAACCTGAAGAGACTAATCCTGAACTGTACTACGAGGAAGTTAGGAAAGGTAAACTAATTGTTGAAGAAGAACAAGCCTTTGAAGAAAGAGAAAAACATTGTTTTTGGGAAGAAGAGATAAAGGCCATGAAGGAGCTAGCAAAGTTGACAATCAACAATAGGTTGATAGACAAATTAAAATAGATAAGAAAATACTAGAAAAAAGAGGAAATTTTGCATCATGTAGATAGAATAGAAGGCAGATCCAATAGAAATAAAAGGAATGTATTTTGAACCCAACGAACATGGAAAAAGTCCACCATCTATCTAGATTTCGACATCTTCGATACTACCATCACAAAAGTATTACTCGATCTTGGTGCAGATGTTAACGTGGTGTCTAGGACCACATGGGAGATGCTTGGTAGACCAACCTTAGATCCCGCAAGGTATTTCATTGGGTTAGAAGATGGTTCCTCAAGACAACCACTGGGGGTATTGAATAATGTAGTGGTGGACTTCATGGGAATTAAAAATATGGTCAATTTTGAAGTAGTAGAAAATGTAGTGTAGAATCCCTCATATAATGCCATTTTGGCCTTGGAATGGTTCGTAGATTGTAATTGGACACTTATCTTTGAAGAAGAAGTGACTCTTAACGTAAATGGTATATGTATTCATGTACCTTTGCATGCGGTCATGAGTGCCACATGGACAAAAGAAATCTAGCATGACATAGAAGGGGAAGACTTTAATGTGATTCAAGGGGTATATGCCCTAAGCATATTTTCAAGTATTGAGAAATAATTCAAACCAAACTCAGATGGGGAAATATCTGTAAAATCATAGGATACTACAGAGAGTTCAGATAATGCAGTAGAAGTATGTATTCATGGATTTCCTGAACCAAGAAGAAGGAAAATTCACTACGCAATGAGGATACCACCAAGACTTATCACCCTAGAAAATAGTTATTATACCACGGGTGACATTTTCATACCCACCAGAGAGACATTTGAAGAATAGGAATAATACCACTCCACAAAAGAACAAGAAAAAGAAAAAGATATATTTCTACCAACAGAATAAGATCTTTCAGTGGAAGAATAAATCAAACAACTCCCAATCAAAATATTATATCGACTAAGCCACGCAGCATCTCATCAGACCCTACCAAAAATATTCTGGCTTTGGATATATGGAGAGATACATAAAGATCATGGAAAGAATATTTCCTAACGAGAAGGCTATGCTGGAAGCCAAAAATGATACACTGACTATAAATTTTGTAAGCTGGTGGGTGGCTCATAAAACCAATATATCTCGGTGGAAATAAGTCACAATATTACTAAGGGCTAGATTCTTGGAAAGTGATGGATATTATGTCACAATCCCTAAATACACTAGATAAATAGATCCATGGAAACATGTTACAACTTGTGAGAAAAATTGGCAGTTGTGTGGGAAAAATTCTTCCCTATTATGAACCCAACTATTTGTATGGACCCTCGGGCCCATACCAAAATCATGGTACACACACAAAGAAATTAGACACGAGGAAAACAATTGGGATCAAATGGTGAAATATTTATATCACACTTTCACATTTTGGGATCCAAATCTGAACATTCAGAGGGCCTCACAAAAGATAAGGACATCACTATTCATGACCTGTCATCACTAATCCGGTACTATGATAATTCTACACCGGGAACTCCTCGTGCTATGATTATTTACTAATGCACAACCTTTAGTTTGGTGGATGTAATCTGGAAACAAAACAACAACATAACACAAGAATACCATCGACTATGATAAGACAGAATGATGACAAATCTGAAATATCAAAGTAAATTATAATATTAACATGAAATTGTTACAATCTCACCCATGAGGCACTTCAAGTGTTATAGACTTCACTTTCCTTTCACCAAGACTATGGGAGAAACTTTACAATTACACCTCTTAATGGCTTCTTCAACACACCTTTAAACTGATGGCTTTCTTCGCACACTTCCAAAAATATTTCTCACTACTTCCTTCTATGCTAAATGAGGGGGGTGGCCTCTCTATTTATAGAACTTCCAGGCTTATCCATCTTATCTCTAAGATAGGATAAGAAATCCACTCTGACGAATCATATTCCATACCTTAACTCTTATCTGTACATGTAAGCTTATCTGTTAAGATAAGATAAACCTTATCATTTTACATGGGTTCCACATTTTTAGAATTTTTACAAATAAAATACACAAAATATTTATGACCTCACTCCATGTCTTTATTACCAATATAATATTTCTAATTCCTAATCATGTAGACCCTACTTCTCTAATTACCCAAACTTTGACATTTTAACATTACCAGACCACTTACGAAAAATATTTACTTTTTCCAACATTCCTATTGTACTTTGACTATTACCGTACTCCACATTATTGGCGGCACTGTACTGACGGCTCCGTTATCTTCTATTAGACGCTACTACTAATTATACTTAACAACATCCTATTCCTAATACATACATTAATGAAATAGAAATTATGGAGGAAAATTTTAGTGTCGACATCTTCCCCCTTCCTAGCTTCTACTCCTTCCTCGGAGTAGACTATTCTGGTGCTTTGAAAATATTCAACTTGTCGTGGTTGACCCATTTCGTAATGGGAGTGCCATCCAATTCCTCCAGTCGGTATGTACCATTTTCATGCACAGCTGCTATTTTGTAGGGCCCCATCCATTTTGGAAGAAATTTTCTCTGTCTTCTTTTTTTGTATCTAGAATCATATACTAGAACCAAGTCATTCACATGAAATGGAGACCACCGGATCTTTTGATCAAAGTATTCCTTCTGCTTCATTTTCTTCTTATGGCTTGTATCCTTTGCTATTTCCCTCATTTCCTCCAGCAAATGGAGATGTACCAACCTTTCTTTTACTGAATCACTTTCATCCATCCTTTCATTTTTCATAACTCTCACAGTGGGAATATCAAACTCAATAGGAAGAACTGGATCAATGCCATAGGCCAACTGAAATGGGGAGTATCCTGTTGCTAACTTTGATGTTGCCCTATATGCCCACAATGTTGCATAAATCCTTTTATCCCATTTATGTAACTGTAAGGCTGCATCTTTTGCTAGAATTTGACACAACACAAAATTTTTTCATTCCACCTGTCCATTTGTGCTTGGCTTGTATGTTGTTGCTTTCCTGTGCTTAATAGAAAACTTATTGACTAGGGCTTCTACCACCTCATTAATGAGTGGCTTCCTTGATCTGTTACAATTTCTAATGGGCAACCAAATCTGGTGACAATGCGTTCATACATGAACCTTGCCACTTCATCCATGGAAGCTGTTTTTAATGGCCTAGCTTCAACCCACTTGGTTAAATAATCTGTGGCAACTACAATATACTTATTTTGGCATGATGTAGTTGGAAGTGGTCCTACAATGTCTATTCCCCACTTTTCAAAGGGACCAAGGGGAAGAATAGGACATAATGGAGCTGATGAAGTTTTACGGTTACCATGTGTTTGACAAATATCACATGTCTTACAATAATTATAACAATCTTTAAAAAGAGTGGGCCAGTGATAACCTGCATCCAAGATCCTTCTTGTTGTAAGTTGTCCAGAGAAGTGCCCTCCACATGTACCATTGTAGAATTCTTCTAGCAGTTCCTTCCCTTGATCACGTCTAACTACCCTCTTGTACTATCCATCAGGTCCTATTCGAAATAATACTCCATGCAGAATCGAATACGGACGACTAGCTTGAGTAATCTTTCTCTTAGTCTTTGCATTGGCACCATCAGGAAACTTGAATTCATTCAGATAATCCAAATATCTATGTATTCACTAGGGATTGTGTCAAGGGATAACAATGCTGCATCGGGGAAATCATCATCATCACAAGATGATCCTAAACCATCATAGGCTCGAGAGAGTGCATCTGCGTTTACATGCTTCTTTCCTGGCCTATCTATAATATCAAATTCAAATTCTTGTAGCAAAATTATCCATCTTGCTATCCTCCCTGATGGGTTAGGCTTATTTACAATATATTTTAGAGCCTGATGATCTGTTACAACTAGAAATTTTTGCCCTAGCAAGTAATTTCTAAACTTCTTTACAGCAAAAATGATAGCTAGAGCCTCTTTTTCAATTACAGTATAATTTACCTCAGCACTGCTCATTTTTTTACTCCCAAAGTAAATTGGATGTTCATTCCCATTTTCATCCTTTTGGCTCAAAGTACTTCCTAGTGCTACATCTGAGGCATCAGTGTACACAATGAATGGCTTGCTCCAATCTGGATTCTTCAAAATAGATGAAGACACCAGGGCTTCCTTCAGTTGTCCAAAAGCTTCATGCGCCTTATTTCCTGGTTCATAAGTAACATCCTTCTTCAAGAACTGGGTTAGTGGCTATGCAATCTTTGAGAAATTCTTGATGAACCTTCTATAGTAACCCACATGGCCTAAAAATGATCTCAACTTACTTCTATTAATAGGAAATGGTAAATCTTTGATTTTTGAAACTTTATCAGGATCAGTACCAATACCATCTCTGGATACAACACGCCCTAACAAAACGCCTTTAGAACATCCAAAGACACACTTTGTAGGGTTTAGTGAGGCTTGTGCTTCATCTAACCTTTGAAATGTTGTCTCCATCTGGTGCAAGTGGTCCAACTTGCTCCCATAGATGCAAAAATCATCCAGAAATACTCTGATGAAGGTCCCAATGTAGGGTTTGAACACCCTATTCATCAAATGTTGCAATGTTGCTGGAGCATTACAGAACCCAAAAGGCATAACTCTATAAGCAAACGTTCCCCAAGGAGTGGTGAACGTGGTCTTTAGCTGATCTTTCTCTGTTATACGAACTTGATTGTAGCCACTATATCCATCAGCAAAACTATAGCAGTCCTGGCCAGCTACTTCGTCCAAGATCTGATCTGAAAATGGAAGTGGGTAATGATCCTTCTTTGTTGCCTTATTGAGCTTCCTGTAATCAACAAAAATGCATAGCTTCCCATTCTTTTTTATTGAGATCACAATGGGAGAAACCCATTCTGAATTCTCCACAGCAAATATGAATCCTGCATCAAGTAACTTATCTATTTCTTCTTTTACAGTCTTGGAAAAATTAGGATTCATTCTATATGGCATTTGCTTTATGGGCTTAGCACCATCTACCAGCTCAATACAATGTTCTACCCAACTTACTTGACGGAGTTCCTTGTAATCAAAAGTGAATAGGTGTATTTACCTTCGAAAGAGCTGGAGGTAGGATTCCTTCTCACTCTCCATCACAGCATCACCAATCTTTATTTGTTGGAGACGATCATCAACTTCTTCTTCAGATAATTTTATGGGGTCATGAGTTGGTGTGACTGGAAGGATATCCATGACTGAAACATCCACCTCACTTTCTTCATCTTCAGTGTCCACTTCACTGGTACTAGAGTAATCAGTGGATGTCCAATCATCAATTTCATCACTTGAATCCACAGGTTCTACCTTATGATGCCGAGGGATCACGTTTATCTTCACCCTCTCTCTACCACGTCCAAGTGTCATGAAACCTTCATTCCAGTAGTTTCTTGCATGAACTCTCCTTAGCCATGGTCTTCCCAACGGCATTGGGTATGCAACAGTACCATTTTTCATCACCTGAAAGTCTACCAAAAATACAACACCCATAACATATATTGCCACATTTGAAACTACACCTTCTGGTTTAGTTTTTCCTTTATTTAATGACCTTAACATAAGTGTTGAAGGGTGCTCAATTTTTAAACCCAACATATTCATTACAGACTCGGTCATTACATTAACTGCAGCACCTCCATCAACTAAGACATCATGAATTGAAATACCATTACATAATACCTCAGCTTGTGGAGCATAGGGATCTGCCTCTGCCTCCAAAACAGGGACCATCAACCTCCTTCCTTCTTTGAGCATTGAGTCCACCTCGTAACTCCCGCCTCTTCTCAGAAGACATAGCCAAGAGTTGACCATATGTAATATTTACAGGCATTTTGGACAGATCTTCCAAGATGGAGTATGGTCCTTGCCCCTGTGAAATCAGAAAATCCTGCACACCCAACTTTCTTCTCCTATGTTTCTTACTAGTTTCTTCTTTCATCTTCTTAGGATCATTTCCATCTTGATTATCTTTTTCTTTCTTTCTTTTTGTTACAAACACATCTACTTCATTATTTCTGCTTTTATCTACTACATCAAAATAATTCACAGGTGTTTTTCCTTTATCATTATCTCCTTTACCAGATGTAGAAGCTCTATCTAGACAATTATACTTATAATGACCCTTTTTATAACAACCATAACATAAAACTTCAGAAATATTTCTTTTTGGACCTCTATCTCCTCCCTGAGAACTAAATTCCTTTCCTTGAAGAAGATTAATAGTTAACTAACCCATCTTTTTGAGCAAATCTTCATACTCAGTAGATGTACTAGGAGAAATATTTGTGCTCACCGAGAGTGGTTGTGGATTCTGGACCAAAAGTGCTAGTGTAGGCTCTACTTTAGCAACAATTTCTTTGGGCTCCTCTTCCATTCTTTCTTCTTGCCTTCTTGCAATCTCCTTTGCTTGTTCAATGGTAGCTGGGCGGTCATACTTCACTCGTTGTTTGATCTCTAGCTTCATCCCAAGAATGAAGTGCTTACAGAGGAGATTATCCATGCCATTCATCAACCCATACGCTAATCCTTCCTTCCAGATCTGGGCATCGAGCTTCCTCCTTATCTCTAGAACACGAGCATGATAATCCCTTATCTTTTCCTTATCTCCTTGGGATAGCTTTGTGATCTCGATCATGAGATCTGCATATTTCTGTTGTTCACCAAATTCTTCAAGAAAACTTTCAGTTAATAAATCCCATGAATTTTTCACATTATCACCTAGTGTTTCAAACCACCTAAGTGCTGAACCATCCAAAAAGGTAGGAAAAAATTCAGTCCATTGTTCCCTTCTTATAAGGCCATTACAAATACAAGATCGCTTAAACTCTTGAATGAAAGAAGAAGCATCTTCATTAGATTGAGCTGAAAAAACAAGAATCTTTTCCATTTTCAAAAGTAACCACCGTGAAATACCAACCCACAAGTACAATCAACAAGACTTATGTACACAAATATTTGGAATCACTATACTAGAAAGTGACTTTACACCTTTCTACAGTAAAATATAAATGACCATGGTAAACTATGGTAAAACTTGACTTACTGCAGTAAAAACTGACTTTACTGTGGTAAACACTATTCACGGTAAAAAGTGAAGTTACTGCGGTAAATACTATTCACGGTAAAAAGTGAAGTTACTGTGGTAAATACTATTCACGGTAAAAAGTGACTTTACTGCGGTAAATACTATTCCCAACAAAAATGACTTTACCATGGTAACTACTATTCACGGAAAAAATGACTTTACCATGGTAAATACTATGCACAGTAAAAACAAGGTTACCCTCTAATTGTTTTTTGACTAAGTGGGAATATCTCTCTAGAAAATCCACCAACGAGGAATGGTCCCGGCAACGGAACCAAAATGTCATCACTAATCCGGCACTATGATAATTCTTCATCGGGAACTCCTTGTGCTATGATTATTTACTAATGCACAGCCTTTAGTTTGGTGGATGTAATCTAGAAACAAAACAACAACATAACACAAGAATACCATCAACTATGATAAGACGGAATGATGACAAATCTGAAATATCAAAGTAAATTATAATATTAACATGAAATTGTTACAATCTCACCCATGAGGTACTTCAAGTGTTATAGACTTCACTTGCCTTTCACCAATACTATGGGAGAAACTTTACAATTACACCTCTTAATGGCTTCTTCAACACACCTTTAAACTGATGGCTTTCTTCGCACACTTCCAAAAATATTTCTCACTACTTCCTTCTATGCTAAATGAGGGGGGTGGCCTCTCTATTTATATAACTTCTAGGCTTATCCATCTTATCTCTAAGATAGGATAAGAAATCCACTCTGACGAATCATATTCCATACCTTAACTCTTATTTGTACATGTAAGCTTATCTGTTAAGATAAGATAAACCTTATCATTTACATGGGTTCCACATTTTTAGAATTTTTACAAATAAAATACACAACATATTTATGACCTCACTCCTTGTCTTTATTACCAATATAAGATTTCTAATTCCTAATCATGTAGACCCTACTTCTCTAATTACCCAAACTTTGACATTTTAACATTACCGGACCACTTACGACAAATATTTACTTTTTACAAAATTCCTATTGTACTTTGACTGTTACCGTACTCCACATTATTGGTGGCACCGTACTGACGGCGCCGTTATCTTCTATCAGACGCTACTACTAATTATACTTAACACATCCTATTCCTAATACATATATTAATGAAATAGAAATTACGGAGGAAAATTTTATGGACAGACCCCAAAACCTTCTTTTCAAAAGTTTTCCAATGCTCCCAAGCAAATGAAAAGGAAGAAGCAGAAGGTGGTGAAGCTACAAGAATCACAACAAAGATACAAGAATTAGCCAGATGTTAAATGTGGATAGGGAAAAGTTCCATTAGTGATAAAAACCTTAGAACCTGAGGTGCAATTTATTGAAGTTATGAAAGACAAGGAATAAAGGAAATCTCTGAAGGGGAGAAATACCACTACTAGTCTTTGAAGATTAGCAATTCAATGGAAAATGATTGGGACAGAAGGTGTTTAAAAACTGGACAAAAGGGGTAGACATTACTAGACAAACCGAGGTATCTAAAGTAGTTGAACTGTGCAAAGGAATTCCAAGACAATCATTTCCCTAAAATTTCAAAGAGTTGAAAGGATTAAATGACATCCAAAATGGCAAAAATGAATCTTTCATATTAAATAGGGGGTACTTATCAATCCTATGAGGAAAGTGATACAGACTAATCCTCAAACTTGAAAGTAAAGGTAACAATGTAAAATTTGGATAAAATGCCCTGAATGTGCATGGATATTAAGCATGGTGATGATCTGCAAAATGGATTAGTCCCATGGTGAATAAAAAAAAAATTGTTCATGCCCTCTGTGTTTGAGGATGGAGGGAGTTAAAACAAATTCTGGGTGTACCATTATCCTTTTCCAATGGCCATTGTAGAAGAGGGTACTAGAAAATTTTATTGGTATTGAAGGTTTACTCATTACACAGATGGGATCTCTTAGTAGATAGCACCAAGTTAAAAACGCATTTAAGGACTCAACCTAAAACTAATTTTTCTAGTTGAATTTGGGGTATTTCATGTATTTTGTCATTCCATTTGGGTTGAAGTATTGGGAAGGCACCAATGTGTTTAGTAGGATTATGATAAATGATTTTAAGGATTTTATTGATGATGAGGTTATAAGTTTACCTATTATGAATGGATCGTTTGATGGCGCATAACTAAATAACCACATACAGTTTTTAAGATTGATGTTCAAAGGTGCATATCCCTTCTGATATCATTAATTTGAAAAAAAAAGTGTATTTTTTACTCCTTTTGGTACCATGTTAGGACAGTATATCTGATGTAAGATAAGGATTATTAATAGATCCCATGAAAAATTCTTAATGTGAGTTTACTACCACCAAAAACGAAAAAATATGTAAGGATAATATTGGGGTATCCTGGGTACTATAGGAAGTTCATCAAGAATTATTGAAAAGGAAGGACAAACAAAGAAAAACTTCTGGGTCCAAAGAATATGCAGATGTATTTGAGATTTTAAAAGATAAAACCCTTCATGCATCAATATTGATATTTCAAGACTTTTCATAAGATACCATTCCACGTACATGTGGACACATAAGGGATAACCATTAGGGACTATATTAACTCAGTCGAACATGAGAAGATAGATCATCCAGTAAGCATTTTTTAGTAGGAAGGTGTTAGCCAAAGAGGAACACAACTATACTACTTCAGAGAGATAATCTTTAAGTATGGTATCCGCACTAATGAAGGTATAGACAAAATATATTATGGACACTTCCTTTACATTCTATATAGACCACGAAATTATTGGTTTGAGACCACACTAGATTTTTATCTCCCATTATGTGGGAATTCAAGGGTGAAAGGCATTTGAAAAACCATGAAAATTTAAGATTTAAAATAGAACTGAGGATGTAATTTCTATAAAGAATAATTGGTTCCTATAGTAAAATATTTAACAAGAAGGGATTGATATAGAGTGATAGTAAAATTAGTTTGGGGTATCTATTATGGGATGACCAAAAGGATAGAAGAAGGATTCATACAAAACTATATGATTATTAAGAAACATTTGGATTTAGAAATAGTAGCATACAATAAAATAAGTTAAGATAATTAAATTAAGTAAGAGGTGACGAAAAAATAGTATATCATTGAACGCAAAAACCTAGGAAAATGTTAGACAAAAAGACAAAAAATTCCTCACGAATAGACCCATCATATGGGGATTGAAGTGGAGTGGATAATTTTTAATTAGATAGAGGAAGAAAATTATAATATATACTGTAAAATCAAATGTTAGAAGGGAATAAATAATGAGACATATTAGCATTTAGAGGAGACACAAGCTACACTATGCTCTCATCCCTGGGGAAGTACATACTCTCAAAACTATTATTTTTGCAAAACATCATGATGTTCTTTGGTTGTCTCCGTGATGACTGGAATTTCTTCCACCAACTTGGACAGCTCAAGATCATCCTCAAAGGTCCTAATGAAGAAGTTGCAATATTTTTTTGACACGGGATGTCTACTATTGGGTCATCTAGAATTTGAATAATATAACATCATTTTTCTAATGGGAAGGATTTCCTTTTTTTACCATTGACTGAGATGGTGAGAAGAATGTGACCAATTAGAAGCCAATTGTATATCTATTTCACCAAAAATCTCGATTATTTTATGTTTTGCAACCAAAACCATATGAGGAAGGTAGTTTACTAAAGTCGTATTATCATTGTGACTTTCTTGCCAGGGATGTTCACCAAACACTACCCATCATCTTTGATCTAGACCATAAAACGGGGGAAATATTTTTCCCCTAGAGATGGCAATGGCAAAAAAGGGAAGAAAGGGAGATGCATAGAGCTTTGAAAAAAACTTTTTATGGAATGGACATTGTCTAATATAGAGTCAATGTTGTAATTCTCTAATTTAAACCATTGACCAGCAAGGCTATGTAGAAAAGAAATTTATACCTTCCTAGAGTTGGAGGGTGTTGAAGTTACACATTTCAAAACTTAAGTGGCTTGGGAACATGCAGGGGTAGTTATTTTTTGGTGGCATCTTTAGGCCATGAAACATAACTACTTCCTTTGATATGCATGAACGAGGGCTTATAGCTTTTTGGATGAGTTCTCAGGTACTCATATTCATAAATTTGGACTTTTGATTTTTAAATGGACAATGATATCAAAAGTATGAAAGTAACTACTAGGAGGAACATCAAGGATGGTGGTATCCTTAAATCAGAATGTTCTTAGGATCAAAAGAAACTAAGTTTTTTTGTAAAGGAATTTTGAATGAGACTTACCTAATGAGGTGGAAGGATTCTTGTTGAAGTAGTCTCCTATTTCTTCTTAGCTGACATGATGAAAGAAAAAAAAAATGATGATCCTCCTTTCATTGTTGTTTTTGGTTCGGGAAGTCACTATTTGAGGTTTCAATTTCTCAGCTGGGGAAGAACCATAAGAAGATCCTTTATTCTCATTTTAGCTGATCGATGAACACCACCCTAAGAGTAATTGTCTATGGATTCTTCATCATCAAGTGTGCATTGATAAAATCCGATCCAAGAACGTTCTAATTATCCTTCATTTTTAACTTATGATTCAATAATTTATTTTATTCAGGGATGCTCAAAAATGATCTCGCATATGGCATTAACTAATGGATTTTCCAAGGCAAGCTTTGGGGTGCTCCTACATTCTATTTCTTGCCCCGGTTTTGATGGGGTTCTATAAGTGAGAAAATATTTCTTCAACATTGTTAAGTCATTTGCAACCTTTGTAGAATTGATTAGCTCTCTCATCTTTGGATTCTTGGACCTTATCCTTCATTGAAGGATTTCTTGATCTTTTTCTGACAAGATAAGGCATCTTCAACCTCAACAAAAATTCTTGAGCATTTTCTAAATATATTTTTTGAACTCTTCTCATTCAAATACTAATACCCCAATTACCTAATTCTAAATACTAAAAAATTAAACCCCTTCCTCCCCATATTCATACTGGTATATTGGAATTATTTTTTCAAGAACCGTTTTTAATAGCCTAATATGAATAGACATGTTAAGATATCACTTAAATAATGAACCCCCCTGGCACTCTTCTTGTGTTTATCTTCCCTAAAGACTGAAATGGCTTGAAATTTTGTGTTCCTTATATCATTTAAAACTCCACTCCATTTTTAGATGGTCTATGAACATCCACCTCACCTCCTATGTTTTGGTTTAATTCCATGATGAACTGAGTCCTAAACTTTTTGATATTTAGGTATTGGGGGAATATTTTAACATCCCCGTAAAAAATGTTCCCAATAACTCCACAACACTCAATTTCCTTAATTTCTAAAATTATGACATTTTTCTTATTGAACTAAACTTGAGGCAACCAGTGTTGATGAAAATATAATTTGAACTGCTTCCAAGTGAATGGGTAGCATGCAGTATCTACTCCCAATTCCATCTTACATTTATCCCACCATGAAGATGTTTTATTAGAGAGTTAGAAATATCTCCATACTACTTTAGTTTCCTTAGAAAAATCCCTTATTTAAAATTACTTCTCATCTCACAAAGAAAAGTTTTTAGCCACCATCCAGACACAACTAGTTTCCATCCAAAATTTAGGTGGTCTGGTCCTTTTTATTCCTCTAGAAAATTCAACAACTAAGTGAGATCTTTTATCACCTCACTCATTGTCATCATCATGTTGTTTAGGTTGTTATTCCTCATGATGTTCAATTATTCTTCCTCATTCTCTTATTTTTTACCCCTACCTATTTCTCTAAGGTAGCTATCAGGTTACGTATATCTGAAAGACTGTGAAAAAAATCTAAATCTTATCATTGTCAAACCATTAGCATTAGCTGAACTGGTTATAGCTTCATAGTTCACCCTCTCTTATAGCCCATCATCATATTTTTAATGAAAGGATAAGATGTTTATTAGGTTCTAGTGCAAGGAATAATATGAAAAATTTATGGAGCCCAAGAGCTAATAAACCTAATCACTATATGATACCCAAACTATAACACCCTTTTTAATTAAAAAAATTAAGGGAAATTTTTTTAAAGAATACCTTAATATACAATTAAAAACAGTAATGTTTTTAACTTTATTATTTATATTATTGTTAAATAATCAAGCATAATGAAAATATTCATAATACATTTGATAACATATTAAGAGTCTAACCATGTGCAACTATAATGACATGGGTATATCCTAGATCTCCATAAAACTCCTTTAATCAAAAAGTCTCCTTACTGGTATGTATACTTTTGTATACTCGGTTTAACCTTGGTATATTTTATGAGAACTATGTGCATCTTATAAGTTCTACCTGAAGACATTCCTGCAACTTCCATCTGGTATCTGACATTGTTTATTTTAGGGGGATTGATGATCAGATATTTTAGTCAGGTTAATACATTACTTTGGCCCAATGTTTGAAGCATTGCTTTACAAGCTTAGTTCTGAGCCCACACACTAGCCTAAAAAAATCATCTTTCGTCACCAAAAAAACCATCTCAATATATTTATCTAGATTCCTTATTAAATAAGGTGAACTAGCTAAGAAGAGGGATATAGTCCATATTGTCTCATTTCCCTATTTATAAATAATCCCATCCAATCCATACATCTTAGGATTTGTAGGGGAAATATAGGTACCATGTTAATGACCCATAATTACATCCTCACTACCTCCCATATCTATTTTAAGTTTACACTCAATTAAGATATAGTAATATTAAATAGGAACATTACGCCCTACAATCCTTATACTTATGGTACCCTAGTTGAGTAATTAACTAAGTCATCCTTAGTAATTTGTTTTAAAAATTATTATTTCACGTTACTTAATAGGTTCCATAATAGGGTCATATTAACTCAACAAATTACTAACTAATATTAGTTCTTCTATTTTACTTTACAAATTTAGTAATTGTTGTTAGGTGTAGCTGAATTATTCCTTTTTCATACCCCACTTTTTAAGATAATTTACTCAGCATGATTATTCCATGCAGTACATAACCATCTTATTCATTTCCTATTTATCAATTTAGTTTATTTGTCGATTTTCATTTTTTGATTTATATGAATTAATGAAATTTTAAATAATCACATAACTTAAGAAATTATTTGTTATTAGATTAGTGAATAAGTCTGGGATTATGGCTCCATAGGCCTTACAATAGAGGATAAGAAATATATAAGGATGAGGAGGAAAATAGAGATGGCCTTCTAGCATCCTGACAAGACATACAAAACCCCAAAATGCACAAGAGAAAAGCTTCACCACCAACAAACCGAAACCAGATCAAAAAATCTTGACAAGGGTCATGGAGAAGGCCAGGAGCAGCTCTGAGTGATCTGGTGTGGTGAGGCTTAAATTGGGTTGAACCTTAGTCCACCCCCCTCCATCCCATGGGGCAATCATCCAAATCATCGTGGATCACTCCATCCCCAATAAAAATTACCAAATAATATCTCATTCACCTACAAAATAATCGCTAGCTCCTTTCAACATATATTATTTATTCATTCATTTCTGCATTAAAATATTTTCTATTCAAACTTTGAATTTTGGCATACCACCCAGACAATAACACCCTATATCCCCTATGGTATTCTCACTAGTTTGGCCCTCCAATGGATCTACCTCCAAATGATTCTCCATTCCACCTCTTCATTGGGAGAAATCTAATGAAAAAGAAAAGAGGAGATTAGAACCCACATCAAGCTAATTCCCCTCCTCGCTTCAGTGTCCAAATCCTTCGAAGTAAACTCATCATCCACCTATTTGAACACTTGCACCTATTGTTCCTCCTCATATACAACACTTGTCCACCATGTATCTTAACCTCCTGTAATTACCACAAACTATAGGCATAGATTTCAATATCTATTTCATGTTCCCATTTTTTCTCCTTGAGAGTTCAGGAAGATCCTCTTCAGTATTTTGGTCCCCCAGGGATGCTAATACACATCCTAAAAGGTACTAATCCGGTGCGAGCTCTTATTGAGGATCAATAGTGATTAGTTTTCCATAGGCTAAGAAAATTCCTTGGAAAAATTAAGGACTCCTAAAAATCAGAGGGAGAGAGGAAAGCCATATCGAGATGGGGAGGGACTGGAAAGTGAATTCATGGGGAAAACCTGGATTGCCACCGATGAGAATAAGAACATTCTTCCTAAATAACCACGGTTCCCCCAGGGGTCACCTTTTTACACCTCTTTCTACATCATACAAAAAAAAATTATCTTCCCATGTGAGTTGCCTCAGTTGCACATCCACCTAGAAGGATAATTTCCAAATCTACACCATTCTCTTATGAAGACTAATGTTATTCCTTAGCTCTGAAAAAACGTACCTAAAAGAGTGAACTTAAGTTGTTCTTCACGGTTCATCAGTGACCAATTTTGGAATTTCCAGCTGAGGCTTCAACATCTTGCCAATAGAGGGAAGGAGGTTTAGAGTCGCAATGGGCACAGACCCAAAGAGTCGCATAGGGACAAGTCTTCCCTCTCCAATCGCATCCAGTTTATAGTATAACTAATCAATTATCAACGTAATCAAAAAACTCATCGGTATGAGTAAAAATACTCCATTTTCAGTTGGGAAAATAAGATGAGTCATAAGACTAGATTGGCTAATATAAGGAAAAAACACATCCAATATTCATAATAATATTCACAATAGTACCAAGAATAATACATGGACCATACTGCCTTTTTTTTTTAAGATGTGATGATAGTTCAATCGCTTGATAAATTTTATTTCCAAATAATCGTTCCGTATTTATTTCTGAATAAACCTATGACATATAAACAATCACATAATATGATCCAGGCAAGGATACTTCAAGTTGTTGGCACTTCGTGGAGAAATTGTAGGAGAAAAAAAGGGGGGGAAAAAAAGGAGCGAGAGATAGATTATGGATCACTCATAAGAACTGGCAGTGAGGCGCATTACTCATACTCCATAATGTAATTATAATTGGAAATGATTCGAATAAGAACCGCTAGGGCGGGGGGTAAGTGAGTTGCAGCAATTGTGGGGCTAAAAAAAAGGGTTCAAAGTGGAGTGTCATATTGCCAAATAACAACAAAAATCGTCAACGTGTAGGATTTATTAGAAATCGGTCGTGCACTCAAATTAGAAAAAAATTATGAAATATAATATAGCATCTAGAATCTAGTTTCTAAATACTAAAAAAAATATTAAAAATGGACAATTTTAGCTATAATTAAACACTCAAAATTATATGACTAGGGTCTTTTGTTTTAATATAAATAAAAGATTGTAGTGTTTTCCCGGATTTGGATGACCAAAACTTGATATTTTTTTCCCTTTGATTGAAATGTGGTTGCCCGCTATCTATCTTGGGTGTAGATTTCTATTTTGTATTTTGTGTATTCAAAATATTTTTTATTCTTCACAAAGTAGTCTGAAAAACTTAAATAAAATGGAGCCACTTTCGTTTATGCCATAACTTCATCAAAAAGATCAAAACCAAATACTTGTTTTGAAAACATGTATTATAATTGTTTTCCATGGGTGGGATGGATAAGATTTTATCACATTATGACAAGTGAAATTAAAATTGTTGGAAATAGTCTTAAATTGTAACATTGAACATTCATGGGAAAAAAAGTGTCTTAAAGACCTACTATTATTAAATGTGATAATCCAAAATCGGCAGCAGCCCGATTTGTCATGCCTGTGTGAATGCGAAAACTCGGGTTTGTTGTTGGGGTAAAATGAATCATTTCTCAAGTTGTGGGACTGTGAGCCTTGAGATGATCCTCAAAAAGAAAAGAAAGGTGGTTCTTCTCCTAAACTAACCCCAACAATATACCTCGCATGCCAGGAAAAAGTATTGATCAATATAACTTTCCAAGGGACCAGATGATAATAATGTAATGAAAATAAAGTTATAATAAAGCAGTTAGGGATACACCCGAAAAAGTAAATAATGGGATAGTTTTCAAATGTGTGATGAAAATAGAAGGAAAAAAATAATACTAGAGGGGTTTGCTAATGTCCTACCACAATCTGAAAATGCATTCACAACCATAGTTCTCATACAAGCACGTGTAATGAATCCCTTAAACAAAATAAATAGAACACAGTATAATGTAATGAGATTGAAGGGAGCAATCTAAGAATGAAACAAACAAAAGCAAAAGGAAGAGACATCCATGAACTTGCAATCTAGTGTCTCATTGGAAAATAACATAGTTCAATCCTTTAAAAAATGGCCTGGATTACAATGCTAGGATTCAACTACAAAGGTCTTACAGCACATTGACTTCACAAAACACATTTGAACGTATTTTCTCTCAAAACTACTCTCCTTATAATGAGCCCAACAACTCTAATTTATAGAAATCGAGAAGAAAGAAAGAGAGACGGGGGAAAGGACAAAAATGGAAAATTCCGAAATTTTCTTCCCACATGTGGCAATAGGTAGTAAATGAAGTGAAATGATTTTGTATTTCTGCAAAAGGCTCACACCAGGCTTGTTTCATATTTGCTTTCGGGTTTTAAATTTAAGACAAAATGATAGGGTTATTTATGGGGATGTAGGAAGGAATACAGGTTAAACTGGGTGGTTAGAGCTTGATGCACGTGTATGACTTCTTAAAACCAATGGCTGGATGTGAGAGCTTCCTTTGGCTGGAGGGAAAACTACTTGTAATAAAACAAAACCAAAAAAGAGAAGTAAATGATATATGACAAGTGGAACTACCTACGTATGCAGATCCAAGGGAAGTGTGAATACTTCCCATTATGGTTATCAATCAACTATTTAAAACAAATTTAATGTGAGAAAATAAGTAAACTCACTACTGTAGTTGATATGATTTAGGTATCTCATCATGTACAATAAGAAAATTATAATCCACAATAGGCTTAGGCCTATAGTTGATCTAAAGGGATTGCGGGCTATCAAGGACTAGGGTTGGTTTAGGGTCTATCTGGTTGTTTAGGTACTTGGTGGAGTTTATTTCAATCTTTCTGGGGAAGGGATTTATAAAAACAAAGAGACCAACATTGGTTCTGTGGTATGGCTGGTGATGGTTTATGTAGAAAAAATGATAGTTATGGGTAACCAGCATAGGTCAAGGGTCGGGTGCATGAAACTCAAGAGATTCTATAAAGGTTTTGATATGGGATTTGATAGGAGAATGGTAGGGTGGATAGGGAGGGTTTATAGAAACGGAGGGTTTATAGAGTCTCGGGGTATTTAATGGATGAAAACAAACAGACAAGGATGGGGTGATTTGGTGGTGTGGGTTAATGAAATGGTTGAGGTATAGTGGTAAAGGGATTAGAAGAATGAGCATGCAAAGTGAGATTAACTAACATGAGTAAAAAGAAGCTACTAATAAATATATAAAACAATGTTGGTGGGATACACTTACTGTGATGCAGGACTGATGGTAAATGGTAATGATATTTGATCGAAGGATGGTATTTTGGATATAGTAGTAGTGAATCCCTGATGCTTCTGTGAGTGTTGTAATGGGGCCGGCCCCCCTTTTTTTTCTTGGGGGGGGTTTTTTTTTTTTTTTTTTTTTTTTTTAATTTTCCTTTTGGGTGTTGGTTTTGAAGTCTGGTGCATGGAAAGATGTTGGTTCTACTTGAATGTAGCTCTAAATTCCTCTCTCCTCTCGTCATAGAAAGTGTCTAAACTCTCAAAAAAAGGTTGCTAAGGTGCCTAAATGGTAAACCAATGACGGTTTATCTGGGGACCGGTGTTGGTTCTAGATATGACCGGCACCAGTGAAGGGAGGGATTCCATAGGTTATAAAAATGGACAAAATCTTTCTTAATTTCTTGGGCCCAAGTTGGTTTGTTGTCAAGGATCAAATGGAAAGCTTTCCTTCGAATGAGTGGGGAATTGGTTAGTGAAAATCTTAGGCATGTTTTTTAGGGTTCGACACAAATCTTAGCTCCTTAGGCAAGTAATAATTGTGTTAGTAGGTATGGGAACATGCCAAGAATTGGGTCTAGGGTGAGAGGGCTAGGTAAAATGGGAAATAGCTTTAATTAGAATAATTAAGTAAAGTATAGTGTCAGGGTGGGTATGAATTTTTTAATAAATTTAAATTAAGTTTCTATGAGTGGGGTGAATTGAAAAGGGCCACATGTTAGGGGAGTAGTTTGAGTTGGGTATTTGAAGAGGCACCAAGGGGGAATGTGACCCAATTTTGGTTGTTCTACGAATGTGTCCCATGACTATGAAGTAGGGATATTTAAATGTTGACCACCTCATTAGTACCCCCACCTACCAAAAATAAAAAATTGTTATAAAATGGGCATGTTTTCTAAAAAAATCACCATCAATTCCTTATCAAATCCTAAGTTCTTAGTCTGTGATGTTTCTGTGGAGCATGATTCTAAGGTACCAATTCTGGTGTGATTTGTTAAAAAAAATGCAAAAGATAATATGGCAGTCTAATGGAGGCAGGGCAGCTGTTTTGGTGTTTTGGATTTGCTAGGGAATTTCTGGCATCTAACACGGACTGGGTATTAATTGAAAGAGCTTGGATATGTTTCGATATGCCATTCTTAAAAGTCCAAGTTGTGGAAAATAGAGCTCTGGATCGAAAAGGTATGGCCTTTTGAAGTTCGAGAGTCAATGCGAAAGGGTCGGGAAGGGAAACGAGAGGTAAGGCACAACACATAGGTGGTGCACAAAGAGGGAAGTAATATATCGAAGGCATGGAAACGGAGTGTGCAGGTGTCACGAAGAAAGGGGCACATGGCACATAGGGTGTATGGGGGTGGCAAGAGGAAGAGCAGGGGACAAATTAATTTTAAGGCATGTTTAAACTAAGGGCGCATGAGGGAGGGGGAAAAAAAAGGGGAAAAAGGGAAAGAGGAGAGCACGAGGGACAAAAAAGTAAAAAAAGGGGGGGGGGGCCGTGCACATATGGAAGAAGGGAAAATAGAGGGAATGTGCACAGGAGGATGGTGTTGAAAGGGGGAAATGAATGGGGCCGAAGTGAAGGGAGAATCAAGAAGGAGTGTGAGGGGCCGCAGGACAGATGTAACGAAAGTGAGGCAGCGGGGGGGTTGTAATTAAGATGCAAGGAAAAGTGATAGGAAAGTAGAGAGAAGGAAGGAGAAGAGGGGAGCAGGGCAACAGGGGAGAACACAGGCGGGAAAAAGAAAAGGAGACAAAACAGCCAAAGATCGGGAGAACACGGGGGAAGAAATAAGAAAAAGACGAAAGACAAAGAGAAAGATAAGGGAGAGGAAGAAAAGAGAGAGAGAAAAAGACGGAGAAAGAGAAGGAAGAGAAGACGAGAAGAGAAGAGAGAGGAAAGGCAAAGAAAAGAAGAAGAGAGAAAAGAGAACGGAGAGAGAGAAGAAGGAGAAAGAAAAAGCGAGAAGTAGAAAAAGAAAAGAGAGAGAGAGGAAGAAGAAGAAGGGAGAGAAGATAAGAAAATGAGAAAAAAATAGAAGAGGAAGAGAAAGAAGAAGGAGAAGAGAAAGAAGAGAGAAAAGAGAAAGAAGAAGATGCAAGAAGAAGAGAAAAGAAGAGGAGAGAGAGAAAAGAAAAGAAGAGAAAGAGAGCAAGAAGAAGAGAGAAATAGAGAGAGAAAAGAAGAGAGAGAAAGAAGAGGAGAGAAAGAGAAAAAAGGGAGAAGAGAAGCGAAGAGAGAGAGTCGAAGAAGAGAGAGAGAAAAGAGAAGGAAAGAAAAAAGGAGAGAAAAAGAGAAAATAAGGAGAAAGAAAAAATAGAGAAGATAAGGAAAGAAGAGAAGAAGGAGAAGAAGAAAAAGAAGAGAAAAAAAGGAAAGAAGAGAGAGAAGAGAGGAGAGAAAGAGAGATGAGTCAAGAGAGAGAAAAGAAAGAGAAGAGAAGAGGAGAAAGAAGAAGAGAGAGAGAGCACGAAAGACAGAGAAGTAGAAAAGAGAAGATAGATGAGAGAAGAAAAGAGAAGTAAAAGCAGAAAGAAGGAGCAGAGAGAGAAGAGGAGAATGAAAAGAAAAAGAAGAGGAGGAAGAGAAGACAGGAAGAAAGAGAGAGAGAAAAGAGAAGAGAAGAAGAAGAAGAAAAGAGGGAACGAGAAGGAGAAAGAGAGAGAGAGAGAGTAAGAAGGAGAGAGAATAGAGAGAGAGAGAGAGAGAAAGAAAGAAAGAAGAGAAGAAAGAGAGAGAGAGAGAGAAGAAAGATAGAAAGAGAAAAAGAAAGAGGAGAGGAGAGAGAGGAAGAGGAGAAAGAGAAGGAGAAAAAAATGGAAGAAATAGAGGAGAGAGGAGAAGAGAGCAGAAAGATACAGATATGAGAAGAAAGAGCAGAAGAAGAAGAGGAAAGAGGATAGAAGAGAAGAGAAGAAAGATTGAGAGGAGAGAAAAGGAAGAAAGAGAGCAAGAGAAAAGAAGAAGAAGATCAGAGAGAAGAGAGAGAGAGGGAGAGAAAGATGAGAGAGGAAAAGAGAGAGAGGAGGAGGAGAGCAGAGAAGAAGAGTAAAGAGGACGAAGGAGAGAAGAAGAGAAGAGAGAGAGAAAGAAAAGACAGTAGAAATAAGCAGAGGAGAAAGAGAATAGGAGAAGAAGAGAGAGTGGAGAGAGAGAAGAAAAGAAGAGAGAGAGAGCAGGGAAAAATAACAGAGAAGATAAATGAAAAAGAGAGATATAGGAAGATCAAAGAGATAGAATGAATAAGAAAAGGAAGGGATAGAGAGAGAGAAAGTAAATAATATATATAAGAGAATAAAAAAAAATAAAAAATATAATATATAAGAAAAATAAATAATAATATAATAAATAATTATTAAGTAAAAGATATAATACTATAATCAGAATATAAAAGAGTGAACGCTGACTAGAAGAAGTGGCGACGTAGCTGAGTTGGAGGGTTGTCTACAGAAGGGCCATGCAGGAAGAATTTGCAAGGTTGACAGAGAGAGCGTGGACAAGATTACATCCTATTAATGTGCCAAATGAGCAAGATATGGCGCACAACGTAAAATGTTGAAGTTATCAGAGTCAAAAGTAAAGTAAAAGTATCCAAATAATTAGGCGAAGTTATTGGATAACGTAAAAAAAGTTATATAAAATGATATTTATAATATTCTATTCACTTTTAAAATTATATTTTACAAAGTAATAGTATAACATCGCAATAAGGGTGGGCGGGGGGGGGGGGGGGGGGGGGGGGGGGTGGGGGGGGGGGGGGGGGGGGGGGGGGGCTTTCTTTTTTCATTCTCTCCTTTTTTTTCTGTTCTTGTGTGTCTGGGGGGCGGGGGGGGGGTGGCCTTCTGGGGGGGGGGACTTTTGGTTGGGGGGGGGGGGCGTCTCGGCTACAATTCTTGTGAATGTTTTTTGATTTTACGGCATGCGGTCAAGTCTGAGAAGAGAAAAAGTGGATCTTTGTGTTTTTGTAAAAGTCAGATTCCGATGTCCATTTGTTGGATCCAAAACTTGTTTACACGTACCCAAGAAACTAGTCTTAAAAATTAATTATAAGTATAAATAGTATATCCATAGTTTTATTATGAAAATCTTCCTTATAAACCATATCTGAATGAAACTTCTTATTATATAAAAAAACATTAAGTCCATTAGTTTACTGTAAAAAACTAACCAACTCCACTATATATTTTTCCAACTTTCACACCACTTATAATCAAATTAGAAATTTCATGAATGCATACGATCATAACGGAAAAAATGGTAGATCTAGAACTAATATCTCAACAGTTAAAAGTCATAAGGTTAAACAATCAATATATCCAAATTGAACCTTTTACTTAAAATGAACAAATAATGAATTACTTATATTCTAGAGGGGGGGGGGGGGGGGGGGGGGGGGGGGGGGGGGGGGGGGGGGGGGGGGGGGTGGGGGGGGGGGGGGGGGGGGGGGACTCTTTTGTTGAGTTAACAACACAAATGTATTATCATGTTTCAAAAAACATCTGCTATCTGTGTAAGGACTCATTTAATCATAACAAAGTTTAGAAAATTATAGTCCCTTAAAAAGGGAGAGAGTGTTCATCAATAATAATAAAAGAGTCATCAATTCTATTGACACCATTATCATAAATAACAATAAAAGGAGACATAACCCTTATTCCTTCCTAATATTTCCCCACTAAACTCCAAAAACAATGATGCTGGTTATCAAAATAATCAAGAACTTGTTTCTATATATCAACAGCAGTGAAGCAGAAATTGTCCCAATATAAATAACTACATATAAAATCATAATAACAGGTTGTATTTCCTTCGCGTAGTAGTAACAATCAATGGAGTGATTGTTGTTCATAAATTCCAGTAAGATTTTGAAAGCCAACAATGAACTAAATGTAAGTCTATTTTACGTTTTCCTAATTGTTCATATTATCAACAGCAAAATAACCCAAAAAACATCCCAAATAGTCAACAAGTGTACATCAATTCCAAAACTCTAGAAGCAACTATTTCCCAAGTTTTAAACACACAAAAACTAGGAGAAATAAATCTGATACGTCTATAGGGAGAGGATTCATGAACACCAAGAAAAAATCATGATTTTATAAAATCAAACTCCTCAAAATCGAAACCAACTTTTTAAACAATAGACTCAAAATCCATTATCCAAGCACATTCAAGAGGGTTCCTTCAACATTTATTCATAGAAAAAAAACTGGATAACAGAAATGATCAAGAAATATAGATAAATAAAATCAATTTGTTTTATCTCACACTAACTCCTATGTCATTTTCTGATCTCACTGGTAAAACATCTTAATTTTGGTATCTATACCCTTATCCAGGTATTCGATTTTTCTTTATTTTTACCTCGCTTTTTGTATTGTACTTTTCATCCCTATTTGTGTCCTCGTTCCAACATCACACCTCATTTTGGGCTTAAAAATAATGTTTATTTTTGCATCATGCTTTCCCACATAGCTTAATTAGGGGTTTAATATTCTACATCGCACATCCTATCACACACATCCGTAAACCTCACAAACCAAATTAACACATCAAAACATACCCCCACCTAGTTTTCTGATTGGGATTTCATCACCCAATAGTAGATCACCTCAGACATTTCCTAGCCACAACCTAACTAAAACCAAACATAGTTTTCCTTCTCCTAAGCACCTCGTTAATCATCCCCTTTTCTTTTCCGCATATTCTTAATAATCAAACATAAAAGAAAAATTGTTTGTTTTTCTTACTTGGGTAAAATACTATTTTCATGCCTGTAGTCACTCTTTTAGCATCTAAAAGAATCGAACAAAAAATTTCTTCCACTAATCCCTTGTCTTAGAAAATTTTCTCTACAACAACCACCTCATCTTTACCCTTGAGCACTTAACCGCTCATTGATGTATCTCAACTAGAGCATTTTGTTCACACTACAACTTTAGGAAAGACCAATCCATTCTTTTACCATCAATCTATCTTGTCTAGGTCAGCCACTCCACTATCTGTCTAATTAGAACCCTCTAGACCACCTAAGGTCCCTCTTGGTGATACCATGTTTCAAGAATTTTTGGATGTCAATCCAGTTGCACTTCAACATTATCTCCTCAGGATATCAACCCATATTCCCCTAGACATACCGCCACTCCAAAAACTCTATTCCTATCAAACCAATCCTCAAGCCAGCCATCCTGCAGCTAATGAACTTTTTTTAGCCCATATTTCTTCCTCCTCCACCAATCCTTCAACTCATCAGACTACCCAGATAGTCACCGCAATCCCTCATAATCTTCTACTAATAAACAAAACAATCAACACTACTCTTCCCATCACTTCTTTGGTCGTTATCCCCATTAGTGTCCCTACTCAATATGCGCAAACATCATATCCCTTGTCTAGGAAGTATGATCTTCTTACATCGAGCATGTCAATCAGTGCTCCCCAACCCCTTTTCATAGGTGTTTTACATTATGCAGTATCTAACCCTTTTCAACAACAATATAAACCTTTTCATACCCACATTCTTGCTCAACTTCTACCATAGCAGCCTACCCAATCCCAGTAATCCTATCATTTTCCCATCACCCAACAACAGTTCTTTCAAAAACCACCCTTTCAATCACAACCCATGGCTTACCCCCATTAAATTCCCCAAGCACTAACACATCTGCAAGCTCATCAAAACATTTACCCAACAACTTCTTACATGCACTTGCCACCTCTTTTAAATGATCCTATACATGTCGTTGTGAATAGATTAGCCAACCTTGAAGCTATAACTTTATGGACCAAGGTCTCATTATTATATGAGAAAATCTAAACTAAGCCAATTCACCTATCCATACCAATTAAACCATATCCTCTAAACCAAGAATTGCCAAAATTTTCTACGTTCAATAACAAAGAGGATCCACAACAACATCTTCGTGCATTTAACAATGTATATTTTTTTATTGCACATGATCAGGACTTCATGCTTCATAATTTTCCTATGTCCTTGGTTGGTCCTGCCTTGGAATGGTATAGTAACATCCCCCAATATTCAATATTCTCTTTCTCACAACTCATGTAGTTGTTTCTAGAACATTTTTTTATTAACATTGCATAAAAAATAGCCATCAATGATCTAAATGCCATCTGAAAATTTGAATATGAATCCATTATAGACATTTTCATATGATAGCGCCTCACTATAAGCCAATTATCCTTTCCTCTTCCACAATATGACCTCGTCGAACTCTTCTCACATTCATGTGTGAAGCATATACCTTCTAATTTACAACTCCAATCATTAAACCTTTGATGATGCCTTCACCATGGCCCACAAACTTGAAATATGTACCCTCAAACATGGACATTTAAAACTCAAATCAAATAAACCCAAACATTAGTTTATTAAATCATCCATGCAAAAAGAAAAATCAAAGGTGGCAGAAAATGCCATAATTGTTAAATCATCTCCCGCATCTACATCTAACACATGGACTCAACATATAGTCCCTCAACCAGCGCCCAACTACACCGCCCTTAAGGATTCATATAATACAATGTTTGAAAAATTAATGATAGAAAACCTTGTCACACATCCTCTTATCCGACCAGTTGATGAGTCAAGACCAAAAAATGTATGGTATTGTGAAGATCATTACTGCGAGTATCACCAAGTCCGAGGACATGACATAGAATGATGTCATACTTTCAAGGATTTGGTCCAAAGACTCATTGATCAATGTGATCTTCAAGTTGACAATCTAAATGCTTCACCCAATCATCCCCTTGACATTTTCAAACAACCTTTCCCAAATCATACATCAACAAGCCAAACTACCACTTCTACCACAACCCAAGCACCTAATGCTCATACTATAAACACCCTAAACACTGATGATCAGGATCCTGTTCAATCCAAAACTTCATCATCGACCACCTCTATTCCCTTTTACATCATCCCCACATCTGTTACATCTACATTTAGAACCCAATCCTACATCTATAACTATTAGAACCCCATTATAAAATATATCATTTATGCCCTAGGATAAATTCATGAAACAACCATTTAAGCCTATTTACGCATCTGGAGTTAGTCCTTCGTCAACTTCCTTATCCACCTCATCACCTAATTCATCCACTCTAGTAGGCTTGACCACCTCACCTATATCTATTCCACCCTTTCTTGTCATACTATCTGTGGAACCTATACCGGTCCCTCCTCCTGCTCTTTTACCCATACCAACTATTTTTGTTACATTTGTGCAACCTATTCCTTTTATCCCAAATCCATAATTTGATGAATGTTCAAAATCAATTTACCTTGCAATGACCTCAAACATCTCTTCCATTTCATCAACACAATCTCCTCAATCCTCATCTTTTGTGGATCATCTTACAAAGATGTTGTATCCTATACCCCAACCAATCATAGTATTACCATCAGACTCCCTAGTTAATATTTTTGACTCTCCTCCTGATAGTGTCCCCACATACAAAACCTATGATCCCTCTTAGAGGTAAACCATATAATCTAAAATCATCTAGTCAAGAACCCCAAATGTTTCAACTCTCCAATCTAAAGTCATCCTACACCAATACATCAATCAACAGTAAATTGAATCAAAATCATCAAAGCATCAATACACTCAAGTTTTATCTCAAACATCTAAAGTGACTTATAATATGTCTTCTATTGCTCTATTTAGATCAAACATAGATATCTTCCAACACTTACTACAAACATCTACCATTATGCTTCCTCCTATCAAGGCCTTCGATCTAAAATGAAATAAGCCTCTATGGTTCAATCCTAACCTTATGTGTGCCTTTCATTGCACCACTAGACACGATACTAAGCATTATAGAGTTCTCCAGGTCATTATTCATCATCTCATTAAAGAGTGAAGACTTTTTGTGGACTGATTCAGTCCCTACCTTCCACATCTAGTCCGACATACACTTTTTCACCTTCAGGAGATGACTCATCCCCAGATAGTCCTCCCTTGTTCATCAATTGAGCTCAGGTAACTATCGATGCATAATCACAACACCCCTGAATGTTTGCAACTAGATGGGTTGAGACTCTTACTGTGATTGCATAACATGGAGCTTCTCCCAAAGTGTGGGACTTTGAGAATTGGGAGAGCTCTCCAAATGAAGGTTGGTTCTTATTCCCCTATTTAGGTGCACACATTCATATTGCAGAGGATCTAATCTAAAACCTACTCTAACATGCCAAGGAGGTAGGGTTAAGGAGATGTAAGAAATAAAATTCTAAACTAACAAGGGTGATGCACCAAAGGAATGTTAAACACTTGCTTTTCCATTAAACACAAACCATCAAAAATGTAACACAACCACCATGCACAGATAACCAAATTGCAATGAGAGATTTGGTGGATGCAGTGAACACAAGAGAGGGTTGAAATCATCCACGGACTTATCTTATTGCTCCAAAAATTGATATAGTGCATTACAATAGCCAAGAGGCAAAAAATGCATTACAACTTGAATGGGAGGCCTAAAAATCCACAAATTCACCTACATAATAGAGAAGAAGGGAGGGTGCAAAGTAAAATGTCCATCCTTTAGAAAAATGACCCTCCTTATAATATACAGGAAGAATGAGAGAGAAAGGAGGGAAGAATTTGAATCATGCTTCAACCACCCCAAAAGAGCATTAAATTCACCTGCAACAATGATGGGTTTTATTGCAAAACCCATACCTCCATTAATATTCCTTGTTGGGCAAGAAATACCTCATTATAATGGTAGATGAGAAGCCTGACAGCCTCAAAAATGGAAGACTATATTTATTAATTTCAACCAAATAGTCTCACTAATTTTTATATATCCAGTCGTAGTTACGTAGAGGAGACTATAAGTTTTCCAAAAATTCTTTTCTTGTGCAAATCAAATCTCCCAGCTAAAATTTATGGCCATCTAAAGGTCGGGGTTGAGCGTTCAATGTGGGTTCTCATAATCTTTTAAAATATTTGAGAATTTAAAATTCTCGGTGGGCTTTATGATTCATCCTACATTGAATTGACCTACCATAAATATTTTCCAAACTTCTTTGGGTTAGAGTCCATCCGTGCAATATCCACGTGGAAGCCCTGCTCATTCTTAAGATTTTACCCCCTCCTTTCACTCTTGAAGTTGTGACGGTTGGGCACTTGGCATCATCTACGAGCTTGCACTTCTCTCTTTTTGCTCTACCTTTTCTACCTATTTAGGAGCAACTATGTTGGATCCTAGACACTTGGAGGGCCTACACTCATTTGGGGACTACCTTTAGATTTTACCTTTGGAGTTGCACTGATGAGACACGTGGAGGCTTCTGCTGGCTCTGTTTCTTTACTTCAACTTTTCAATGGTCGGTTCTTCCTTTCTTGGACTCTGACCATGTGGCGAGCCTATGCTCGTTTGGGGACATTCCTTTGGATTTTACCTGTGATGTTTTGCTGATGAGGCATGTGGACTCTTCCACTAGCTCTTATAATTTTCAAGGGCTAATGAAAATTTATCAGGATCTGACAACATGGAGGTCCTACGCTCGTTTAGAGACTGCCTTTGGATTTTACCTTTGAAGTTACACCGATGAGGCACTAGAGGATTCCACTGGCTCTTAGACTTTCCAACGACCAATGTAACTTTATCGGGATCTGACACCTGGAGATCCTGCACTTGTTTGGGGACCCCACATTGGATTTACCTTTGAATTTATGCCGATGAGGCACATGGAGGATTTCACTGGCTCTTAGACTTTTCAATGGCCGGTTCTGCTTTCTCAGACTTTGACCACATGGAGAGCATGTGCTTGTTTGGGGACTGCCTTTTGTCATACCTTGTGAAGTTACACTAAGCTGATGCGTGGAGGCTTCCGCGGTTCTTTTTTCTTTCCCTTTCACTTTTTTGAAATTACGTCGAGCTGACACGTGGTGCCTTCCACGAGCCCGTTTATTTTCTTTGAGTTGAATCGTACGTGAAGTCTAAAAAATTTGAGCCTTTCTCCATTTTATTCCTCTTGAGCTTTGCTCACCTTTAACATTGTTTGGCCCCATTTTCAGACCTTTCTTCTCTATTGTCAAGCCCGCCTACAACTTTATTTTTGGGATTGAATGTGAGCTTGCATGACTGAACCAACCTCTCTATTTTTCTCTTGTGCAAGGTCATGTTTGATCAATTTTTCTTGAGGGGCAAAATTTGATAAAAATTTGGTGACTCACAAAATCACCTGTCTACTAGGTGAAAATATCAGTTGCCTTAAAGTATCCATTGAGCATGGAGTCATGAATGATAGCCTGGTTCTGATCCTATTAATAAAACCTCAAGCCTAACTACTTGCAACATGTTGGCCCTTAACCTGCTCCACTGTTTGCACTCTCAATTTTCATAAGAAAATCTTGAAGGTGAGATTTCTGAGAGTAGAAAATTGTCTTAACCTGGAGCATTCACCAGCTTCTGGAAATGGAATATAAGCACACATTCACTTGGAGGCACACTGAATGCACAATGATACAACCTTGGAGCAAAAAAATCTGTGCCGAAGCACTTAGGGAAATTAAAACCTACACTACAGTAAAAAATGTGCATACGCACTTTGAGAAATTAAAATCCTAGGCTAATATTTATAAGGGTGAAACCTTCCTTTTCAGTAGCAATGCTTAAGATAGATCTTGTTAACCAGAATCAGAATTTCCTCTCCATCCAATGTAGACAATTGGAAGGGATTGCTACTTTTACATCATATGACCATGTAGGGGCCACTCCAAATGGCTTAAAATTTAGAATGCCTCCTAGCTTTGCCTAAACTTCATCCCACTTAAGAACTAAGTCCCCTTCCTGAAATGTCCTTGCTCTTGCTTTCTTGTCAAACAATCTTTTGACTAAGGCTTGATCTTTCTCTATCATTTAAACTGACTATTCTCTAATTTATTCTAATTCCATCATCTCTGCATACCTAGCCTCCATTGGTTCAAACTCAAATAATTCCAACTGCTTCATGAGTTCCAATGTGGGAAGCTCTAATGATATAGGCAACACTGCCTCTTTCCCATAGACCAGCTTGTAAGGAGAATTACCTGGTAACCTCTTTGGTGTGATCTTGTCAACCCACAAGGCTGATTTGAGCTTAGTATGCCATGTCCTCTAGTTTACATTTAGAGTCCTTCTAATGATTCTTAGTAAATTCTTGTTTGTGGACTCTGCCTACCCATTACCCTGTGGGTAATAATTTCAAGAGGTGATTAAGTAGATCCCATTCTTGGCATCCCATCTTGTGATCTTGGAACTTAGGAACATCAATGTATTGTCTGATATGATAGTGGTTGGTACACCAAACCTAGTCACTACCCCTTCATAAAAGTCTAGTATGCTAGACTCGTTGGCCTCCTTGAGTGCTACTGCCTCAGTCCATTTGGTGAAATAATTTGTTGCTGTGAGAATCCACTTATGCCCTTGGATTAAGTTTGGATTGATGAACCTAATTAAGTCCAATCCCCATTATATGAATAGTTGGTTAACTACAATTGGGTGCAACGGAAATGTTGATATCTTTCCTTGCTTGTGAAGAATGCACATTTCTTGCACCTTTGTATCCATGTGTTGCAGTCACTAAACACTGTGGGAAAATAATAACCCATCTTCATTATCGTGAGAGTTGTTACTCGTGAATCAAAATCACCTCCGAATTCTCCATAATGAAACTCTTTTAACACCTTCTTGATTTGACCTGTTCCGATGCATCTGAGTACAACACCATTGATGTTATTCTTGAACAAGATACCATTAACAAGTACATATGGGATGGCTTGTAATCTAAAGTATCTCCTCTTTGATTTGCTTATTTTTAGAGGGAAATAGGCCTCTTTAGTAGTAAATTTATCAAGTCTTAAGTCCAACATGGAATTGGAATATCATGAGTTACTTGTTCTTAATCATTCGTGTAGTAGCAGGACAATAACCCCATTCTTCACCTTACTTGCACCAGTCTCTATTGTTTGGAAGGCGATCTTTTCACACAAACCCTTTGCCATGGACCAACTTGGTCACTTTGATTTCAATGTCGTATTCCATGACATGATTGATCCACCCTACAAGTCTTCTCATTTTTAGATCCTTTTTTCAGGAGAAATTCCTTGACACATAGCATGAGACCACAAGAAGTTGAATCTTATTGTTCGAGGATTAAGTGTCTGAACTTCTTAAAGCTCTTGATAACAGCTACGGACATGATTTTTAATGAAAGAACTATCTTTATTTTGTAATCTTCCAAGAATTTGACATGAAGAATGCTACTGGGGCTGTTTATGAACCTTCTCTATTCAGTTGTGCAGTCAGGATAGTAGAGATTGTATCTGACCCTCACCAAAAGCATAAAACATGAAGTCCTTTGAAAAGTCGGGGTTGATAAGATTTGGAGCTTGTGATATTGATTACTTTAATGGCTCTCAAAATTCTTCTTTTCCTTCTAGCTATCCATTTGAATGCAATGAATATTCTTCAACATCATTGTTAAAGGCTTCACAAGAGTGGAGAAAAGTTTGGCACAAATCTATGGGACAAAGTTTACCCTTCCCAAGAAGCTTTGAAGAGATTTCTTGGTTGCTGTGGCAATTGTAAGTATTCGGATGGATTCAAGTCTTTCATGGATTCAATCGTTAGTCCCTTCCCTAGAGATAATGTGGCCCACGAGAATTTTCCCTTTCGTGTACCCAGGAATATACACTTCTTGGGGATTCAACGACACTCCCAAACCTTCCTACACCTCATGAAACACTTGTTTGATGTGAAAGAGATGGTGCTGCTACTTTCTTTGGAGAAGACAGTGATATCATCTAGGTATACCGGTAATATATTGTTGATTAACCCCTTTGAACGCCATATCCATAGCTCACTTTGAAATGTAGCTCCAGACATTTGACAGTCCAAATGGCATCTTCTTGTAAGCATACATGCCCCGCTTTGTGGTAAAGGCCATCTTAAACTTGATCTTCTTTCTTTCACCATTATCTGATTATAGCGTGAATATCCATCTAGTAATGAAAACCTTTCTAAACCAACTACAACTTGCAATATTTGTTCCATTGATAGAAGCGGATAATGATCTTTTAGTGATTCCCTATTCAAGTCTCGGAAGTCCACACGGAACCTAATTTCCCTGTTATTCTTCCTGACTAGTACCAAGTTTGTAACCCAGCTTGAATGCTTGAATGGAAAAATAATGCTTGCCTCTATTAGCTTATTTAGATATTTATTCATTAGAGGCTCAATGTGTGGATTGACTTGTCTTTGTTTCTACCTGATGGTCTCATCATCTGGATCTAGTTCTATGGTATGTTATGCTAGCTTCAGATTGAATCATCATAGGTCTTCATAACTCCAAGCAAAAAACGTCTCAAAACTCTTAGCAAAGTTGTGTGAACTCATATCTTTCTTATTCAGTGGCCACTTTTCCAATTTGAAGTTTTTTTCCCTCTCCACCTGAGACTAGCTCTGAATCCTCTCCTTTGACCTGTATGTTGGCTTTCTCCTTACGAAACTAGTCCTTAGGATTGAAGATAGACTCCAATGTTACTAAACACTTAGGAAACGTGTTCGTCCTGTCGACAGTAAAATTTTCCTCCGTAATTTCTATTTCATTAATGTGTGTTGTTAAGTATAATTAGTAGTAGCGTCTGATAGAAGATAATGACGTTGCTGATATGACATCGCCAATAATGTATAATATGATAATAGTCAAAAGTATAATAGGAATGTTGTGGTAAAAAGTAAATATTTGTCGTAAGTGGTTCGGTAATGTTAAAATGTCAAAGTTAGGGTAAGTAGAGAAGTAGGGTCTACATGATTAGGAATTAGAAATATTATATTGGTAATAAGGACAAGGAGTGAGGTCATAAATATTTTGTGTATTTTATTTGTAAAAAGTCTAAAAATGTGGAACCCATGTGAAATGATAATGTTTATCTTATCTTAAAAGATAAGCTTACATGTACAGATAAGAGTTAACGTATGTAATATGATTCATCAAAGTAGATTTCTTATCCTATATTAGAGATAAGATAGATAAGCCTGGAAGTTCTATAAATAGAGAGGACACCCCCCTCATTTAGCATAGAAGGAAGTAGTGAGAAATATTGTATGAGTAAGTGTGTAAAAGAAGCCATCATTTTGAAGGTGTGTTAAAGAAGCCATTAAGAGGTGTAATTGTGAAGTTTCTCCCATAGTTATTGTTGGAAGGCAAGTGAAGTCAGTAACACTTGAAGTACCTTATGGGTGAGATTGTAACAATTTTATATTGATATTATAATTTACACTTATATTTCAGATTTATCATCATTCCTTCGTATCATAGTCTATGGTATTCTTGTTTTATGTTTGTTGTTGTGTTTCCAGATTCCATCCACCAAACTAAAATTTATGCATTAGTAAATAATCATAGCACGAAAAAAATTATCATAGTGTCAGATTGGTGATGACATTTTGGTTCTGTTGCCGGGACCATTCCTTGTTGGTGGATTTTCTAGATAAATATTCCCACTTAGAAATCATTTGGAGGGTAACCTTGTTTTTACCATGCATAGTAGTTACCATGGTAAAGTCACTTTTTATAGTGAATAGTATTTACCACAGTAACTTTACTTTTTAGCGTGAATAGTATTTACCACAGTAACTTTACTTTTTACCGTAAATAGTATTTACCACAGTAAAGTCGATTTTTGCCGCAATAAGTCAAGTTTTACCGTGGTCATTCCTATTTTACTATAGAAAGGTGTAAATTCACTTTCTATTGTAGTGAGTCCAATTATTTGTGCACATAAGTCTTACTGATTGTACTTGTGGGTTGGTTTATCACTGTGGTTACTTTTAAAAATGGGGAAGATTCTTGTTTTTTCAGCCCAATCTAATGAAGGTGCTTCATCTTTCATTCAAGAGTTTAAACAATCTTGTATTTGTAATGGCCTTATAAGAAGGGATTAATGGAGTGGATTTTTTCCTACCTTTTTGGATGGTTCAACCCTTAGGTGGTTTGAAACACTAGGTGATAATGTGAAAAACTCATGGGATTTATTAACTAAAAGTTTTCTTGAAGAATTTGGTGAACAACAGAAATATGCAGATCTCATGATCAATATCACAAAGCTATCCCAAAGAGAGAAGGAGAAGATAAGGGATTATCATGCTCGTGTTCTAGAGCTAAGGAGGAAGCTCGATGCCCAGACCTCGAAGAAATAATTAGCGGACGGGTTGATGAATGGCATGGATAATATCCTTTTGTAAGAACTTCATTCTTGGGATGAAGCCAGAGATCAGACAATGAGTGAAGTATGACCACCCAGTGACCCTCGAAAAAACAAAGGAAATTGCAAGAAGGAAAGAAGAAAGCATGGAAGAAGAGCCCAAAGAAATTGTTGCTAAAGTAGAGCCTATACCAACACCTTTTCACCAAAATCCGCAACCACTCTCAGTGGGCACAAATATTTCTCCTAGTACATCTACTGAGTACGAATATTTTCTCAGGAAGATGGTCCAACTAACTATTAATATTCTTCAAGGAAAAGAATTTAATTCTCAGGGAGGAGATAGAGGTCCAAAAAGAAATATTTCTGAAGTTGTATGTTATGGTTGTCATAAAAAGGGTCATTATAAGTATAATTGTCCAAATAGAGCTTCTACATCTGGTATAAGAAATAATGATAAAGGAAAAGCACCTGTTAATTCTTTTGATGTAGTAGATAAGAGCATAAATAATGAAGTAGATGTGTTTGTAACAAAAAGAAAGAAAGAAAAAGATAACCAAGATGGAAATGATCCTAAAAAGATGAAAGGAGAAACTAGTAAGAAACATAGGAGAAGAAAGTTGGGTGTGCAGGATTTTCTAATTTCACAGGGACAAGGACCATACTCTATCTTAGAAGATTTGTCCAAAAGGCCTACAAATATTACATATGGTCAACTCTTGGTTATGTCTTCTAAGAAGAAGTGAGAGCTGCAAAGTGGACTCAATGCTTGACAAAGGAAGGAGGTTGAGGTCCCTATTTTGGAGGCAGAGGTGGATCCCTACGCTCCACAAGCTGAGGTATTATGTAATGGTATTTCAATTCATGATGTCTTAGTTGATGGAGGTGTTGTAGTTAATGTAATGACTGAGTCTGTAATGAATATGTTGGGGTTAAAAATTGATCGCCCCTCAACACTTATGTTAAGATCATTAAATAAGGGAAAAACTAAACCAGAAGGTGTTGTATGTGTGGTAGACTTTCAGGTGATGAAAAATGGTATTGTTGTGTACCCAATGTTATTGGAAATACCATGGCTAAGGAGAGTTCATGCAAGAAACTACTAGAATGAAGGCTTCATGACACTTAGACGTGGTAGAGAGGGTGAAGATAAATGTGATCCCTCGGCATCATAAGGCAGAACCTATGGATTCAAGTGATGAAACTGATGATTGGACATCCTTTGATTACTCTAGTACCAGTGAAGTGGACACAGAAGATGAAGAAAGTGAGGTTGATGTTTCAGTCATGGATATCCTTCCAGTCACACCGACTCATGAACCCATAAAATTATCTGAAGAAGAAATTAATGATCATCTCCAACAAATAAATATTAGTTATGTTGTGATTGAAAGTGAGAAGGAATCCTACCTCTAGCTCTTTCAAAGGTACATACACCTAATCACTCTTTATTACAAGGAACTCCATTAAGTAAGTTGGGTAGAACATTCTATTGAGCTGGTAGATGGTGATAAGTCCATAAAGCAAATGCCATATAGAATGAATCCTAATTTTTCCAAGACTATAAAAGAAGAAATAGATAAGTTGCTTGATGCAGGATTCATATTTGCTGTGGAGAATTCAGAATGGGTTTCTCCCATTGTGATCTCAATAAAAAAGAATAGGAAGCTACGCATTTATGTTGATTATAGGAAGCTCAATAAGGTAAAAAATAAGGATCATTACCCTCTTCCATTCTCAAATCAGATCTTGGATGAAGTAGCTGGCCAAGAGTGTTATAGTTTTGTTGATGGATATAGTGGATACAACCATGTTTGTATAGCAGAGAAAGATCAGCTGAAGACCACGTTCACCACTCCTTGGGGAATGTTTACTTATAGAGTTATTCCTTTTGGGTTGTGTAATGCTCCGAAAACGTTTTAGTGTTTAATGAATAGGGTGTTTGAACCCTACATTAGGAACTTCATTAGAATATTTTTGGATGATTTTTACATCTATGGGAGCAAGATGGACCACCTACACTAAATAGAGACAACATTTCAAAGGTCAGATGAAGCACAAGCCTCACTAAACCCTACAAAGTGTGTCTTTGGATGTTCTAAAGGCATTTTGTTAGGGCATGTTGTATCCAGAGATGGTATTAGTACTGATACTGATAAAGTTTCAAAAATCAAAGAGTTACCATTTCCTATTAATAGAAGTAAGTTGAGATCATTTTTAGGCCATGTGGGTTACTATAGAAGGTTCATCAAGAATTTCTCAAAGATTGCACAGCCACTAACCCAGTTCTTGAATAAGGATGTTACTTATGAACCAGGAAATAAGGCGCATGAATCTTTTGAACAACTAAAGGAAGCCCTGGTGTCTTCACCTATTTTAAAGAATCCAGATTGGAGCAATCCATTCATTATGTATACTGATGCCTCAGATGTAGCACCAGGAAGTACTCTGAGCCAAAAGGATGAA
The DNA here is from genome assembly GCA_019776745.2 of Taxus chinensis. Lineage (NCBI taxonomy): Eukaryota > Viridiplantae > Streptophyta > Pinopsida > Cupressales > Taxaceae > Taxus > Taxus chinensis. Next base: position 638,313,205 of record CM034152.1, on the reverse strand, counting down.
AATAGGAATGATTGTCCAGTTTACTTTTGGAGTAGACAAATGAGCAGCACTGAGGTAAATTATACTGTAACTGAAAAAGAGGCTCTAGCTATGAAAAAGAGGGTCTAGTTATGAAAAATGAAAGGACGAATGAAAGTGATTCAGTAAAAGAAAGTTTGGTACATCTTCATTTGCTAGAGGAAATGAGGTAAATAGCGAAGGATACAAGCTATAAGAAGAAAATGAAGTAGAAGGAATACTTTGATCAAAAGATCTATTGGTCTCCATTTCATGTGAATGACTTGGTTCTAGTATATGATTCCAGATACAAAAAAAGAAGACAGAGAAAATTTCTTCCAAAATAGATGGGGCCTACAAAATAGCAGCTGTGCATGAAAATGGTACATACCGACTTGAGGAATTGGATGGCACTCTCATTACGAAATGGGTCAACCACGAAAAATTAAATATTTTCCAAGCACCAAAATAGTCTACTCTGAGGACAGAGTAAAAGCTAGAAAGGGGGAAGATGTCGACACTAAAATTTTCCTCCATAATTTCTATTTCATTAATTTGTGTTGTTAAGTATAATTAGTAGTAACGTCTGATAGAAGATAATGGCACTGCCAGTACAATGCCGCCAATAATGTATAATATGGTAATATTCAAAAGTACAATAGGAATGTTGTGGTAAAAAGTAAATATTTTTCGTAAGTGGTTCAGTAATGTTAAAATGTCAAAGTTAGGGTAGGTAGAGAAGTAGGGTCTACATGATTAGGAATTAGAAATATTATAATGGTAATAAGGAAAAGGAGTGAGGTCATAAATATTTTGTGTATTTTATTTGTAAAAAGTCTAAAAATGTGGAACCCATGTGAAATGATAAGGTTTATCTTATCTTAAAAGATAAGCTTACATGTACAAATAAGAGTTAAGGTATGGAATATGATTCGTCAAAGTAGATTTCTTATCCTATATTAGAGATAAGATAGATAAGCCTGGAAGTTCTATAAATAGAGAGGCCACCCCCCTCATTTAGCATAGAAGGAAGTAGTGAGAAATATTGTATGAGTAAGTGTGTAAAGGAAGCCATCATTTTGAAGGTGTGTTAAATAAGCCATTAAGAGGTGTAATTGTGAAGTTTCTCCCATAGTTATTGTTGGAAGGCAAGTGAAGTCAGTAACACTTGAAGTACTTCATGGGTGAGATTGTAACAATTTCATGTTGATATTATAATTTACACTTATATTTCAGATTTATCATCATTCCTTCTTATCATAGTTCATGGTATTCTTGTGTTATATTTATTGTTGTGTTTCCAGATTCCATCCACCAAACTAAAAGTTGTACATTAGTAAATAATCATAGCATGAGGAGTTCCCGGTAAAGAATTATCATAGTGTCAGATTGCTGATGACAGTCCGAAGCTGCACAACTTGATCCCTATATTGCTACTCTAATTTATCTTGATTCTTAACAAAGAATTCAGCCTCTTATTATAAGAAATTAATGATCTGTTGATCATTCTCAAATACCTACCAACTTGTGTTATTGTTTGGGACTGCTAGCCTTACAACCACATGGATATGTGGCTATGTTTTGTCTCTTTTGATGCTGTCAACCACATAAAATGTTGCTCCAACTACTGTAAGCCTATCTGCAGCTTGATTCTTCTTCCTAGGTATGGATACAATATTGAAAGCTTTGAAATCCTCAATTAGGTCCCATACCCTATTTTTGTAGCTCTTGAGTAGGTCATTCTTTGCAGCATCTTACCTTCTAACTTGATTGAATATTATCTTTCTATCACCAAAGACTTGCAAATTCTTTATGTCTCTTTTCTTGGCCCAATGAACTCTATTAATCAAGGCCTCATATTCAGCTATGTTGTTTGAATAGGCAAACTAGAAATGAAATGCTAATTAATACTTGATGTTCTACGGTGAAACTAAAATTGTAACTCCTCCAACACCTTATTTGCTTCTTGAACCATCGAAATATTATTGTCATACTTTATTTTCATCTTCATTTTCTAACTTGATGATGTCAGGAAAGGTTGAATTTTCTTCGTGTACACAATATACACCCAATTCATATTCTTCCATTTCCTTAAATGGGTCGAATGTGTTATTTTTGTTTGCCCATTCATATAGACTTAAATCTGGAATACCCTCAACCTTAGTACCTATTTCTAGATCATTTGAACACTCCTCTTGATCGAAGGCTGAAAAATTTACATTGATAGGACTTGGCAAATGAGGCTCAATGCGAAAGTTTGCAATTGGTTTTGACTGGATGGTTTCCTTATCTCCATACCTTGTTCTGAATAGCATGTGTGACCAATCTGTTTATAGATATCCACCAATTTTGGCAATGAAGTATCTTGACAAATACAATGCGAAGAGTGGTGGGAGGTCAATTAAAGACACATCTTTTGATACTATGACATTTTGACATGCATGTAGTGTTAGTCTTAAACCCTTGATGACCCCAACCGTTCAAACTATTGTCCCATCTAGTTGCACTAATACTTTTAGCACTGGCTCATAATTTAAACCCCATTGATCTATTATTTGTTTTGGCATCACTTAGCTACTTGCACCTGAATCGATCATGTAATTATGTACCAAGTGGTTCTTGACAATCAATGACACATAGAATGGTGGAGGCTTCAAATTTTTACTTGGTTGATCACCTCCTTGTTGCACTACATTAGTGAGAACGTTCTCCTAACCTTGGTTTTATCCATTCGAGGTAGACCAATTGGCCATTGTAGCTTGCAACAAATATCGTTGTCCTAGGATTTCTAGTGACTCCCACATGGAAATGTTCACATGTGTTTTCTTTATCTAATAAATAATGTTGAAGGGGAATGAATTATCCGTTTTTTCCCCTTACTTGGTGTGACCTTCTCTAGTTCTTGAACAAGCACATGTGTTGCTGCAATGGGTGCCTTAGGCTAATTTTCCATAGTCGGGGCTGCATTTGGTCAACTAACTCCTTGTTGTGTAGGAGTGGGCTAAGAAAAAATTGGATTAGATGGTTGTCCCTCCTCTATGTTCCTCTTCTTTGACTGTGTGTTAGCATCTACACCCTAAAAAGGAGGTTGATTAGCTCCATAGAAGTCTTATGTGTGCTAATTGACCAACATGGTTTCCATTAGAGGTGCCTCTTGCATAGTTTCGTGTTATTGATTTCCTTCTTTACTTGGTTCTTTGGACACACCAATGGTTTGTACCATCAATTCCTGGTTTAGTGCACGATTGAAACACGTTGATTAATTATGAGGTAGATTATAGGGGTAACACCAGTCATACTTCTGTGTCATGTTGTTTTGTATTGGGACCAAGGCTCTTGACGTTAAAGTCATATTTGGATCATATGGTCAGAATGGCCTAGCAGCCTGAGGTTGTCCCTGGTTCTGGTTTTGATTTTTGACCTGATTTGGTGGTCTATTTTGCTGATATGGGGGCCTAGCTTGGTATTTATTTGGAGGTTGATATGTTCTATAACTCTGAGCTTGATGTCTCTTGATAGTCACTAGCTCATTTCCTAGGTTTTGCAATTTTTTCATAACCTCTTGTAGCTCTTTGGAAGTGCTTGAAGAATTTTACGCCTCACTATTGCTTTGATTTCTAAGGGGTGGAATGAGATTCGATTCTAGTGTTTGACTAGTTGTAGGAGCTCCTAGTTTTGGATATAGAAGCATGGGTGTCCTAGGTACAATTTTACCAACTTGGATCAAGTAATTTTCATCTCTAATAGCAATGTTATAGGATGTGGGTAAATTTATACCTCTCATAGATTGAATCATCATAGCAATATCAGAATTTAAAGCTTTAAGGAAGTATAGAAAAGAACCTTTAGCTGTTGGTCTCACGGCCAACGGAATCCTATCCCATGTCCACTAGAATCTAAATTTGAATTCATTTGCACAACATTGGACCATCTCTCAAGTTGTGGGACTTGCAAAACTTGACATGGAGCTCAAGAGAAGGTTGGTTCCTGCTTCCTAAACTACCTGCCACAAGCTATTCCAATGTAGGTAGAACCTAATCTATCATAATCTAACCATTCCAAGGGGACATCGAGAGAGAGAGAGAGAGAGAGAGGGTGAAAGAGATCCTACACTAAGCAGTGATACACCAGAAAAGGAAGTGGATGATCACGGATCTGACTGCCTGAAGTGGAGAGAGGTGAGCAGAGGAGAGTGTGGACAAGATGCACCACAAACCAAAGATGAATTTCACATGCAACACACCACTTCAAGACCCATTAAACACAGCTCCCAGAACCTGCAATAAACATCAGAGTATGCATGGTATACCCTGTAATGACGAGAGGCGAAGAAGAGACAACAAAATAAGAAAGGATGGACAGATGCATCACGAAACATATTTTATTGCTCCAAAAGTTCACACAGTACATCATTAGTGGGAAAGAGGCAAGAAAATGCCATTACAGAGCCATGAGAGGAGGCTTAGACTCCACATTCTACCCTAAGGAAGAAAGAGAGAGGGGGGCAAAGGAGAAACAATGACCAACACGTTTGAATATGCCCCTCTTTTACAATATATAGGAAGAATGAGAGAGAAAGAGAGAGGGAAAATTTAACTCTGTTCCAACCACCCCTGGAATGCATTGAATCCTACTCTGAAAGCTCAACCACCAACCATTAATGCCCCTTGCAAATCCACCTACAATCTTCCAAGTTTGGTTCGCTCTATGTCTTGTTTGGCATGTTGAAGAAGGAAGAACGGTGGATCAAATCAAATCTGATCTGGTTGTTGAAGCAATTAGAATCGTATATTAATGGCATGAAGAAATTTTGCTATTTTTTACCCACCTAACCTTCTCTAAATTATTTTCAAGCCTCCATGGCATAGAGGAGGTTGAGATTTCCAAAAATTCTTCTCTTGCTCAAATCTGAGCTTCCAGTCGAAAGATATGGTTATCTAAAGATCAAGGTCATGGCACGCAATATTTAAAAGAGTCTGTCCATACCAGGGTCCATGTGGCAGCCTCGTGCATCTTGAAGATTTGGCTCCTTCCTTTCACTCTTGAAATTGCACCGGACTGACACGTGGAAGCTTCTACAGGCTCCTTGAAGATGTTTTTTCCTAAGTCCTTTCACTTTGGAGAAGTTGCGCCTGACCGAGACATGTGGAGGGATTCGCACTCATTTGGAAATTGACCCCAGATTTTGCCTTTGAAGTTGTGTGGAGACACATGGAGGCCTTCACGGGCTTTTGGACTTTTCAATATCCGACCTCACCTTTTCAGGGCTTACCACATGGTAGGTTGGCAGTCATTTAGGGAATTTTTTTTGGGTTGTGCCTTTGAAATTGTGCCAATGAGACACGTGGCTCCTTCTATGGATCTTGCTATTTCTTATGTTTTGGCTAAGTCCCTTTTGCTTGGAGGGCTATATGTCTGACCTTAGACATGGAGAGGTTTTGCACACATTTTTGAATCTTGCTTCTAGAATTTTTTCGAAGTTGACACATGGATCCTTCCCCTGGCCTACCCTTAGCTTAGACTTTTCAACTGACACGTTTTCGGGATCTAGACACATGTGAGATGTGGCCTTTGAATTTATTTGATTAGTAACACATGGCCTCAACTGCTCTTACTTTGGGGAACCGCCTTCGGGTTCGATCATTTGAGGTTGTGCCAAGTTGACACATGGCACCTTTGCACATTTAGGTCTACCCCATTTTGACTTTTCAACTATTGGGCCCACTCTGTCCCTTTTTGGGTCTAGACATGTGGAAGTTTGGCACTTGTTTGGGGTCTTGCATTTGAATTTATCTTTGGAGTTGTTCGATGAGACACGTGGCACCCTCCACAGGTTTGACTTTTCAACGGCCGATGAGACCCTGCACGAGCTCGCGGGCCCGCACTTGAAATTGCACCATTTTTTGAAAGGTGAAAAAGTTTCAAAGTTCCCTCGCAGACCCGCCGGCCCACATTCATACTTGGGAAAAATTTCCTCCGCAGACCCCGCTTTTGGCAAAAAGTCATCCTCGGGCCCGCCGGCCCGCATTTTCCACTTGGACAAAATAAATCCTTCCCGGACCCGTGGGCCCACAATTATACTTGTGCCCCTTTGTGAAAAGTGGAAAAATGTCAAAATATCTCCTGCCACCCCACCGGTCCACATTTTCCATGGCAAAAAATCTTCTCTAGGCCCGCTCGGCCCGCTTTTGGCAAAAAATCCTTCCTAAGGCCCGCCGACCCGTAACTTGAAAAATATGAAGAGTTAGAAGGACTTCTTTATATATCTAGAAAGGGGAAGAAATTTCCTATCTGATGGAAATGATTTTAGGGGGACTTAAGTGTTAAAATATGTAAAAATTCAGATTGAAGCACAAAAGGGGAAAATGGTGTCAGTTGACCCAAAATAAGTGTGAGCTTATTTTGGTCAACAATTTGGCAACTCATGGGGATCACCTGCCTGCTAGGTGAAATGATCAGTTGCCTTGAAGCATCCATTGGGCATGGAGTCATAATTGATAGCTTAAAACTGTTATCCGAACTTTGAAAATCTGATCCCAAGCCACTTGGAAACTCCTGGAACTAGAGCTGACTCACCAAATGCTACTTCCAATGTCCTGTGCACGAGCAACAAAACACCACAACACTATGTACAAAACTAAAAATCATACATGCTCCAAGTGGAACATGTAGAGTGTGCACAAGCACTTCTTCTATTTAAAACAAACCTAAATCTACTCTACGCTAACCAGAGAGAAAAGGGGACTCAAACAAATCCTGCAACTAGTAGGGAGAAGTAGCTTCCCTTCCACAAGAGGGGCAGCCATGCAAATGATTTGACACTGAATATGGCTGCTTGTATGAGTGAAAAAATAACTAAAAGCTGGTTCCTCCACCCAAATCATCAAGGTGTCAACTGGAAACAAGACTAATGCCTCTTTTAGTTGCTCTTCATTTAGGACTTGAAGAAGCATTGTAGCTGATCCTTGGTACTTTGGAGCTCATCCTCATGCCCTGAAGTGGGCATGATTGGTTGTGGCTTCTCCCTTGGCTCCAATGAAGCCAAGTACCTAATTAGGCATGATCTAGTCCTTTGGATGTGCCCCTTGCTCTGAATTTCAACTCCAAGAATGGAGTCTTCCTGCTGACCTTCCTGGATGGATGGTGTGAGAGAGATGATGACATCCTCTTGCTCCTTCCCTTTCCTTCTCCTGTGAAGAACATGGAAGATTCATATCTTCCAACCTTGGTTCCAGAGGGCTGTTATGAAGTGTAGGCTATTGTTCTTGAATGATCTCCTTCATGGCAGTAGGGTCATGTGCTTGGAAGGTGGATGATGGAGGAGAAAATGATGTTATCTCCTTAGGCTCCTCTCCATCAAAGTAATCTTCCAAGTTGATAGATAATATGCCTCCTTGTTGTCCTGTTGCATGTGCTCGACCTCCTCCATGGTGTCCTCCTGATCTGCAAATTTATCACCATGGTTCCCTTCATCCTCAAACATGAAGTTTGAAAGATCAAACTCTTCTTCAACATTAGAGCTTGAAGGGGATGAAGTGGGAGGAAGAACTAAAGGTTCTTCTGTGGCCTGCTCTTTGAGCCTCTAAAACTGTATGGTCCTCCTCCATCATGGGTTCATCAATCAAATCAGGCCCTTCAAATGAAAGCAAAAAAATCTTCAATAATGCTTTCCTCACAAGTGGCCTCAACTCTGATTTGATCTCTCCCAGCTGCTCCTCTTCAATGGGACTTGGAGCTCCTCCTCCTTAACTTTTAGAGCTTGGAGATCAGCATCCTCTTTCCAGTGCTTATGGACACTGCATTCAGAGAAAATAGCTTTTTGATCTTCTCCTTCTTGTTCTTTTTCTTCTTCTGCTCAAACTCAGCCCACCACCACTGGCTCTTCACCTTGAGCCTCCTCCATAGGCTTAACCATCAAGGGAATCTTTGTAAACCAAATTTGGCAGCCCAACTCTTCATATTTTCTATTATTTCTTCTTTGTTGGGTTCCTCTTCTTGTTGTTCTCCTTGACTGGATTCTTGAGTAGCTTCCCAACATGGACTTGGGAAAGCAAGAGGAGTGATAGGATGGGTTTTAACTAGTTTTGACAATTGTTTGTGGTGGAGAGGGAAGTGGAACTTCTTTTTTGTTGTGGGGGAATGACTTCTTGGAAGGGAAAGGGCAGAGGAATTGAGATGAGGATGGAAGACTAGGAGATGGAGAAGGGAAATCAACACTTGGGGCAGAAAGTGAGGGGCTTGACTCTTGACCATGCTTAAATGATAAAGTTTGAGAAAGAGAAAATGAAGGACAAGGAGCTGGTGAGTGACTTACCCATTGACAAGGTTGTCTCACTCTTTGCTCATATACCTCAATATCCTCAATCCACTATGCAAGTTGAGGCAACATTTCAGCCATGAATTCAACCTTCTCATGAGGGCACTAATGTCTTGGCATAGGGTTGGCCCATGGACAAGGTGCCCTATAGCCAATTCTGAATGCTTTCATTTGATTTGTGGCCCTTGATTGTACCATGTGTGCCTCCATCCCTTGAATCTTCTCCAGTAGATCAGAATTTTCCATGTCGTTGTTACCATTATATGCATACCCTTGTTCTTGATAAGCTCCATGGCCAAACTGGTTTTGACCCTGCTCATTGGGTAAGCATAATGGTTCTGGATCTGATTATAATGTTGATCTAGAGGAGTTGGGAAATACATTGGAGGTGGATTGCACAGCTATTGCTACTGCAAGTGTGAGTTCCAAGAAGGAAATGAAGTCATGATTGCAAAAATTCATGGCAATGGAAGAAAAAGAAAAAAATGGAAAGAAAAATGGATGGAAATGGATGGGAGAAGGTCTACAACTCAGAGATGGGTTGTTGACTAGATGGAGTCACCAGATGTGCTTTGCATGTGCCTCAAAAGGTTGAATCTTAACAGGAACACACCAACCTGATAAGATGAAGTGGTAAGGTGCTTCAGACCTTTCCCACTGGGCTTATGCCAAAAATTTTATGTGGTCGCTTAGTGTCTTAAGATTTGTCGGTTGATAATGAGACACCTTGGAAAGATGAGAAAAATCTAACTTCATGTGTCCCACCGGGCATTCCAAAATTATTAGTGTAAAATCATAGCACCCCTAAATGTCTGCAACTAGATTGAGTTGAGCACTCTTAGTGTGATTGCACAACATTGGACCATCTCTCAAAGCTGTGGGACTTGAAATTGAGATGGAACCTCTGGAGAAGGTTGGTTCCTATTCCTAAACTACCTGCCACAAGCTAAAATTTAGTGCAGGAGACCTAATCTATCCTAATCTAACCATTCCAAGGAGACAAGGAGAGAGAGAGATGCAACAAAGAAATCCTACACTAAGTGGTGATACACCAGAAAAGGAAGTGGCTGATCACACCAAACTCCTAAAGTGGAGAGAGGTGATCAAGGAGAGGGTGGATAGATGCACCACAGACCAAAGATAAATGTCACATGGACACCACAAGCCCATTAAGATCTCCGGAACCTAATAAACATTGAGTATGCATGAATACCCTACAATGATGAGAGGTAAAGAGACAATAAAATAAGAAAAGGATTGACAATGCATCCATAGAAATATATTTTATTGCTCCACAAAGTTTACATAGTACATCATTAGGCCAAAAGAGGTAAGAAAATTACATTACAGAGCCATGAGAAGGCTTAGACTCCATGATTCTACCCTAAGACCAAAGAATAAGGGACGGGACAGAGGAGAAAAATGAACGAACCATTTGAATATGCCCCTCACTTTACAATATATAGAAGAATGAGAGAGATAAGAGGGAAAAATTTGAACTCTGTTCCAACCACCCCTGGGCATTGAATCCTACTTTGAAAGCTCAACCACCAGCCATCAATGCCCCTAAATCCACCCACAATCTGTCAAGTCCTCCACTCTATGTTCTATTTGGCATGTTGAAGAAGGAAGAATGACAGATCAAATCAAATCTGATCCTGTTGTTGAAGCAATCAGATCATATATTAATGGCATGAAGACATTTTCTATTTTTTACCCACCTAACCTTCTCAAAATTAGGGTTTCATGCCTCCATGGCATAGAGGAGGTTGAAGATCTTTCCAAAAAACTTGTTGCTCAAATTCAAGCACTGGATCAAAATATGGTTGTCTGAAGAATAGGGTAAATCGGATCAATAAAAAATGGTCCGTACTAGGTAATTTTGTAAACCTCGGTCTTGAAGATTCAAATCCTTCCTTTCATCTTGAAAATCACCAGACTACACGAGGTCCTTCTGCAGGTATTCTCATGTTTCCTTTTATTTTTCCTAGCACCTTCTTTTGTCTTGACAAGTGCTTGACCAAAGACATGTGGAGGCTTAGCGCTCATTTGGAAACTACCCCCATATTTTACCTTTGAAGTTGTGCAGTCGAGACATATGGAGGCCTCTGTAGGATTTTGGAGCTTTTAATGGCTGACCTTATCTTTCCAGACTCTGACAACATGGTAGGTTGGCGCTCATTTGGGGATGACCTTTTGGGTCACGCCTTTCAAATTACGGTGGTGAAACATGTGGCTCCTTCCGCGGCTCTTGCTCTATTTCCTCATGTTTTGGATAATTCCCATTTGCTAGGTAGGAGCCATATGTCTAAACCTAGACACGTGGAGGCCCGAATTACACACATTTGGGAATTTGCTTCCATACTTTCCCTTTGAAGTTGGGCCAAGTTGACATGTGGCTCCTTCTACTTAGACTTTTCAACGTCTGATTCTACCTTTTTGGATCTGAGCCCACGTTATGGGCCAACCTTTGTTTGAGTCTCCACATTTGAGCACACCTTTGAATTGGTGCTGATGTGACATGTAGTTCCATCCACCGGATCTTGAATTATCTTTGGGCCTCGATCCATTGAATTCTATTGGACACAAGACACTTGGAGAGTCTGCCCATTTTAACCTACTTTTTAACCCAACCTTCCCTGTGTTGGCTGATGATACACGTGGAAAGCCTGCGTTTGTTTGGGGTCTTACTTTGGGATTTATCTTTGAGTTCCATAGATTCCACATGAGGTTCCATCTGGCAGCTTTTCCCCATTCTTGACTTTTCAACAACCGATAAGACCCTGCGGGCTCGCGGACCCGCACTTGAAAACTTGTCCATTTTGTGAAAGGTGTAAAAGTTCAAAATTCCACCTACAGACCCGCTAGCATGCATTTATACTTGGGAAAAATTTCCTCCATGGCCCTATGGACCCATTTTGTGAAAAATAAATCATCCCTCGGGCCCGCCGGTCCACATTTTCCACTTGGGCAAAAAACATCCTTGGCTCGCATTTTCCACTTAGCAAAAGTAATCTTTCTCGGACCCCACAGGGCCCACAATTATACTTGTGCCTTTCAAAAAAAGTGAAAAAAGGCAAAATAATCTCCCGCCACCCTGTCATTCTGCAATTTTCATGGCAAAAAATCTTCCCTAGGCCCACCAGCCCGATTTTGGCAAAAAATCCTCCTAAAGCCCGTCGGCCCGTAACTTGAAAAATATGAAGAGTTAGAAGGACTTATTTATATCTTTGGAAAGGGGAAGAAATTTCCTATCTCGATGGAAATGTATTTTAGGGGGCCTTAAGTGATTAAAATATGTAAAGATTAGGATTGAAGAAAAAAAGGGAAAAATGATGTCAGTTTACCAAAAATAAGTGTGAGCTTATTTTGGTCAACAATTTGGTGACTCATGGGGATCATTTGCCTTCTAGGTGAAATGATCAGTTTCCTTAAAGAATCCATTGGGAATGGAGTCATAATTGATAGCCTGATAAAGAGCTGATTTGAAATTTGAAAATATGATCCCTGAGCCACTTAGAAACTATTAGAACCGGAGCTGACACACTAAATGCTACTTCCAATGTCTTGTGCACGAGCAATAAAACACTACAAAACACTATGTACAAAACTGAAAAATAATACAAGCTCCAAGTGGAACATGCAGAGTGTGTAAAAGTGCTTCCTCCACTGAAAAAAAACCTAAACAGGTACTCCTACGCTAACCAGAGAGAAAGGGGACTCAAACAAATCCTGCAACCAGTAGGGAGAAGTAGCTTCCCTTCCTCAAAAGGGGCAGCCATGCAAATGATTTGACACTTAATATGGTTCGTTGGATGAGTGAAAAACTAACTAGAATTTGGTCCTCCACCCAAATCATCAAGGTTTCAACTTGAAATAAGACTAATGCCTCTTTTGGTTGCTCTTCATTTAGGTTGAAGAGGCATTGCATCTAATCCTTGGTACTTTGGAGCTCATCCTCATGCCCTGACGTGAGCATGAATGGTTGTGGCTTCTCCCTTAGCTCCAGTGAATCCAAGTACCTGATTGAGCATGGTCTAGTCCTTTGAATGTGCCCCTTGCTTTGAATTTCAACTCCAAGAATGGAGTATTCCTGTTGACCTTCCTAGGATGGATAGTGTGAGATAGATGATGACATCCTCTTGCCTTTTCCTTTCCTTCCCTTGTGAAGAACATGGAAGATTCATGTCTTCCAACCTTGGTTCCAGAGGGGTGTTATGAAGTGCAGGATGTTGTTCTTGAATGAACTCCTTCATGGTAGCAGGATCATGTGCTTGGAAGGTGGATGATGGAGGAGTAAATGATGTTATCTCCTAAGGCTCCCCTCCATCAAATAAATCCTCCAAGTTAGACAGATAATCTACCTCCTTGTCCTCCTCCATGTGCTCGACCTCTTCCATGGTATCCTCCTAGTATGCAACTTGCTCACCATGGTTCCCTTCATCCTCAAACATGAAGTTTGAAAGATCAAACTCTCCTTTAACATTAGAGCTTGAAGGGGATGAAGTGGGAGGAAGAACTGAAGGTTCATCTATGGCCCGTTCCACACTTGGAGCCTCTAAAACTGTATGGTCCTCCTCCATCATGGGTTCAATGTCGAATCAAATCAGGCCCTATTGTAAATATCCCCCCAGGTAGATATAAACAAGAAGAAGCCAATATGGTCACGCAAAGAAACTTGGACCCCGACATTTATTGCGACAATGCCCGACAGAGTAAGGAGGCACATATCAAGAGGATGTCAACATGTAAAAAATCGTGCCTAAGGCACAGGTAAGAAGATGCACAACAAAGAGGTGTTGGACATTGGAGGTGCAAAAAAATTGCTCCCTTGGCACAGGTAAGAGGTGCACAGCAAGAGGTTGTCAACATGCAAAAATTCACTCCCTTAGTGTAGGTAAGAGGTGCATAGCAAGAGGTGTTGACATGTAAAAAGTCACGCCAAGGCGCAGGTAAGATGCACACAGCAAGAGGTGTTGACATGAAAACATTTTCACCCTTGGCACAGGTAAGAAGATGTCGACATGACAAAAGTGCACAGAGCCCAGGTTGGCGACATAGGTAAGAGGTGCACAAGTAAGAGGTGTCAACATGCAAAAAGTCACGCCCTTGGCACATGTTAGAGGCGCACAGCAAGGGATGTCGACATGAAAATGGATGCGCACCTTGGCGCAGGTAAGAAGATGTTGACATGACAAAAGTCACGCCAAGGCTTTTCAGCAAGTTATTGGCACATGTAAGAGTATGTCAACATAGGGATGGATGCACCTCTGGCACACTTAAGAGTATGAGGACAGTGAACATGGATGCGCCAAGGCGCACCTTCAAGAGGCGCAAAATTTTGAGCATTGACAGGAAGCAAACCCTGACCCAGATATTCAGATGGCCATAAATTTTCACAGGGAGCTCGGATTCATGCAAGGTTGGAATTTTCGGAAAGCTTACGAGGTCCTCTGTCCATCCGAAGAGCTTTTCCATTTTTGGAAGGTCCCACACTTGGGAAAAGCTCCATGTTATGCAATCACATTGAGAGTCTCAACTCATTCAGGTTGCAGGTGATTTCAGGGGTGTTGTGATTCTCCATCAACAATTTTGGCACACCCGGTGGGACCAGATGAGATCATTCCACAAGATTTGAAGGACATTCAAGAAATTTGGACTAAAAAATTACATCTTGCTTACTCCTGTCTTTACAATTTCAGATTTTTCACCTTCCAGGCTGAACTTTGAAATGCAATTTTCAAGGACTTAACTTGCTTGAAACAAGTCAAAATTTCACCAGTTGATAGATCGAGGGATAATCTTCAAAAGGGTATTCTTATATTTCTTGAGATTTTGACTTTCAAAATTTTATGGTTTTTAGTATTTCTGGTTTTTCCCAGTTGCCTTGCATGACCTAAGTTTCACCTGTACCTTTTGGGGATTAGTAGCTGCATTTCTCAAGACCCAATAACCGAATTGAAGAACTGTATCTTCTGAGTCCTTCAAAGTTTTAAATTATTATTTTTTATTTTGTCATGTTTATCGTGTGTAACTTGGCAGAATCTAGCCTTTTGAGGCTCATTATCTAACACATCTGGTGACTCTGAAGGGATAGAATTCAGCGGTGTAGCAGCAAAAGTTTCCCAGGCATATGAGAAGAATTCGAACCAATCTGATACTTGAGAAGAGGGGTTATTTTTCCACTTACATCTATCACCAGGTAGAGGAAGGAGAGGAAGAGGACCACGAAGATCACCATCTCCACCTAACAGGACTTTATCAACCCCTCCACCTGGTAGACCTTTCATCCAATCAACAAGGGTTCTCAGGCCAATCAAAATGGTGCAACAAAACCCTTTTGTCAACTTCACTGGTAGCAGCCCACTTGCCCTCAATGCACAAAATCGAGTTCCAATTCCAGCATTGAAAAACATTCCATTTTTCACTGGAGAAAATCATACCACTCCTGGTGATCATGTCAAAGACATTGCTAACGTTTGTGCAATCTATGAGATAAATGAAATGGATGTTGCTATCAAATTGCTGGCATTTTCATTCAAAGGGAAGGCATTGTAATGGTTTAGGAGCCTTGGAGCTGGTTCTATCCAAAATTGGAATCAATTATGCATAGTTCTCCATGAGCAGTTTGGAGAAAAGGGAGATAATTTGTCTCTACTGGAACAATTGACAACTATCAAGAGAGCTCCCAACGAGTAGCTGACTGACTTCAACTTCAGATTTCAAAGGTCTTGGGATAGGATTCCAGTGGCCGTTAGGCCAACAGCTGAAGGTGCTTTTCTATACTATCTTAAGGCTTTGAATTCTGATATTTCTATGTTAATTCAATCTATGGGAGGCACAACCTTACCTGCTGCTTATAGCATTGCCATTAGGGCTGAAAACTATCTTATTCAAGCTGGTAAGCTGGCTCTTAGGCCTCCCATGCCCTTGTATCCAAACTTAGAAAATCCAAGCACTAGTCAAGCACCCACTTTGGCTCCTATTCCCACTCCTAGAAATCAAATTTCAAATGAAACTTTTTCTTCATCCTCTAGTGCTTCAAATGAACTCCAAGAGGTCATGAAACAATTGCAAAATTTGGAAAATGAGCTGGTTACACTCAAAAGGCAGCAGGCCCAAGGCTTTAGACCTTCTTATCAGCCTCAAGCTCAACCTAATAGGCAACCATACTAGCCCAATAGGCCACCCAATCCAGCTACAAATCAAAGCCAAGTAAGGCCTCCTGCCAATAGACCATTTCAGCCCTATAACCCCAATGTTGCATCTGCTTCTAAAGCATTAGTGCCAGTGCAAAAAAACATAGCTCAAGAGTATGATTGGTGTTTCCCATGCAATGAACCTCACAACCAGTCTATGTGCTTCAATGGTGCTTTGAACCAAGCCTTGATGGTGACAACTACTACTGTAGAGGGTGAAGTGAGTCAAGAAACAAATCAGCAACAAGGGACATCTCAGCAAAACATAGCTCCAAATGATACCGCACTTGTGAATTGGCAAGCTGAGGATTTTTGTGGCATGAATCAAACAACTTCTCAGAGTGTAGTAGCTAACACAAGATCAAAGAAGAGGAATATTAGTGAAGGGAAGTCATTGGCGCCAAGTGATCTACAACCTTCCATCACTCCACAAGGTGTCGGTAAGCAAAATACAGTTCCAAACACACAAGGACAGCCCAAACCACCTTTTAAGCCAACTCAAATGCCAGTTGTTGCTACCCATGCGCAAGAAAGGAATGTGTAGCCTAAAGGAAATCAGAGAGATCTTTCATCCCCATTTAACATCATCGATCAAATGAAGAAGACAAATGTGAATATATCAATGTGGGAATCTTTATCCATCCCAGGCCAAAGAGATCTTCTACAAGCTGCCATGAAGGATTGGTCAACTTCGAACCAGAAGGTCCCTATACAAGAGAATGTTCCTCACAAATGTTGCTCAACCTGAAGGGACTCATGGAGGACAACAAGGTAAAGTTTTGAAACCCCCTCCATTCTATGTTTCATTAATCATTGGGGATAAACTAGTACACAATTGCATGATTGATTTTGGGGCAAGTAGTTTTTTCATGCCCAAGCAAATAGCTGATCAGTTGGGTCTCCAATATGAAGTCATATCAAAGGGGGTAGTGCAATTGGATGGGACAGCAGTAGCAATGGTGGGAGTGATTAAAGGTTTGAATCTTACCTTGCACACATGCCCCAATGTTACTATTTTGCAAGATGTGTTAGTGATAGATTTGTAACCACTCTTTTCCCTATGCTTATCAAGGGATTTCATAGCCAAAATTGGAAGCTACTTATCTGCTGATTGGTCACACATGTTGTTCAGAACAAGATATGGTACTAAGGTCACAATCAGATCTGAACCAATTGCAAACTTTCATATTGAGCCTCATACTCCAAGCCAAATCAATGCCAACTATTCAGCATTTGATCAAGAAGATTATCCAAGCACAGATGAAGCTGACACCAAAGTTGGAAGCATACCAGATTTGACTCTTGACTAATGGGCAAGTAAGGTACATGCTTTTGATCCCTACTAAGAAGTAGAAGAATATGAGCTAGGAGTCTATTGCATACATGAAGAAAACCAATCTATTCCTAGCATCACCAAACCAGACCATAAGGATGATAATGAGGTATGGCAGTTATTTTTCGATGGATCAAGGAGTAGGCAGGGTGCAGGAGGAGGAGTTATGCTTATTTCACCTCAAGGCATCAAATATTATTCAGCTTTTCGGTTCCAGTTTTCCTGTTCAAACAACACAGCTGAATATGAGGCCTTAATTCATGGACTTCATTGGGCCAGGAAACAAGGCATAAAGAACTTGCAAGCATTCAGGGATAGCGAAGCTAATTGTCAACTAAGTCAGGGGACAACATGCTACAAAGAATGACCTACTGAAGAACTACAAGAACAGGGTATGGGACCTCGTTGAGGATTTTGAAGCTTTCAACATTATGTCCATACCCAGGAATAAAAATGAAGCCGCAGATAGGCTCGCAGCAGTTGGAGCAACATTTGATGTGGTTGACAACATCAGAAGGGAAAAAACACAACCACATATGCATGTGATTGTGAGGCCAGTAGTTCCAGATAATAACACAAGCTGGCAGGTGTTTGAGAATGATCAACAGATAGTCAACTTTTTACAAGAAGAGGTTGAATTCTCAGCTAGGAATCAGACAAACTAGAGAAGCAGTACGGGGATCAAGTAGTGCAACTGCGGACAAACAAGCTTCCTAAGGGTTTAGTAACATTGGATTCTATCTTCAACCCTAATGACCGGTTCCGGAAGGAAAAGGCTAACATACAGTTCAAGAGAGAAGATTTAGAGCCAATTCAGGTTGGGGAAGGCAAAACACTTCAGATTGGTAAAGTGGCCACTGAGTAGGAGAAATTATATTTCATACATCTTTGCCAAGAATTTCTAGATGTCCTCGCTTGGAGCTATGAAGACTTGAGAGGATTCAATTCGAAGTTGGCACAACATACCATATAATTGGATCCAAATACTAATCCCATCAGGTAGAAGTAGAGACCTTTCAACCCTCACATTGAGCCTCTATTGAAGAAAGAGCTAAAAAAGCTAATAGAGGCAAGCATTATATTCCCGATCAAGCACTCAAGCTAAGTTGCAAACTTGGTTCTGGTCAAGAAGAAGAGTGGAGAAATCAGGTTGTGTGTGGACTTCCGAGACCTCAACAGGGCATCTCTCAAAGAACATTACCCACTTCCTTCAATGGAACAAATATTGCAAGTAGTTTCTGGTTCGAAGAGATTCTCTCTCCTAGATGGCTACTCAGGGTATAATCAGATAATGGTGAAAGAAGATGACTAGTTTAAGATGGCTTTCACCACCAAATGGGGCACTTATGCCTACAAGAAGATGCCATTTGGGCTATCAAATGCTGGAGCCACCTTCCAAAGGGCAATGGATATGGCATTCAAGGGGTTGATCAATAAAATAGTTCTGATATATCTTGATGACATCACCGTATTCTCCAAAAATGTAGTGGATCACCTCTTTCATCTAAGGCAGGTATTTCAAAGGTGTAGAAGATTTGGGGTATCATTGAACCCCAAAAAATGTATATTCTTGGCTCACGAGGGAAAGATTCTAGGCCATATTGTTTCAAAGGAGGGGTTGACGATTGACCCAGAAAGAGTTGAAGCAATTCGAGTGTTGTCATTGCCAAGTCATAAGAAGGCTCTTCAAAGCTTCTTGGGAAGGATCAATTTTTTCCGTAGATTTGTGCCAAATTTTACCACTATCGTGAAGCCAATAACGTTGATGTTGAAGAAGAGCATGGTATTTAAGTGGACAGATGAAGGCAAGGCAAGTTTTGAGGCAATAAAAGAGGCTATATCTCAAGCTCCAACTCTCGTCAATCCAGACTTCTCCAAGGACTTCATGCTATATGCCTTCAGTGGTGGAAATACAATTTCTGCAATCCTGGTTCAGCAAAACAAAGAGGGATTAGAACAACCAGTTGCTTTCTTCAGTCAAGGTCTGGAGGAATACGAAACAAGGTACTCTTTCATTGAAAAGCATGTCCTTGCAGTGATCAGGAGCTTAAAGAAATTCAAGCACCTAGTCTCAAATACAAGATTCAATTATTGGTCTCTCATGCGGGAGTCAAGGAATTCCTTCTAAACAAGGATCTGAATGAAAAACGTGCAGGATGGATCACTCGTGTCATGGAATATGACATTGAAATTAAGGTCACTAAGCTAGTACGTGGAAAAGGACTATGTGAACAACTAGCTTTGAGTCAGAAAGTTGAAGCAGGTGATGAAAAAGAGACTACCTTGGTACTTCAGGATGGTCAAGAACAGGAAAATGATGATGTGCCCACTCCTTGTTGGACTCAGAATATGATACACTTCCTACAGGTAGGCCTATGCCCTCCAGAAATGAGCAAAGCAAAGAGGAGATAATTTAGATTACAAGCCATCCCATATGTGCTCATTGATGATGTTTTGTTCAAGAAATACATCAATGGAGTTCTATTGAGGTGCATTGGGACAGGTCAAATTGAGAGGGTGTTATGAGATTTTCACGATGGAGATTCTGGAGGACATTTTTCCCCACGAGTAACAACTCTCAAGATAATGAAGGCAGGGTATTATTGGCCCACAATGTTCAATGACTGCTAAACATGGATAAGAAAATGCAAGAAATGTGCACTTTTCACAGGAAAAGAAATACTAGCAGAGCTTCCATTGCACCCAATTTTGGTTGACCAACCATTTATGCAATGGGGATTGGACTTTATCGGGGTCATCAACCCAAAATCAAGCCAAGGCCACAAGTAGATTCTCACAGCAACGGACTATTTCACCAAGTGGACCGAAGCAGTAGCGCTTAAAGAAGCAATGAGTCTAGCATACTAGACTTTTATGAAGGAATAGTGACCAGGTTCAGTGTGCCGGCCACTATCATATCAGACAATGCATTGGCATTCATAGGTTCCAAGATTACAGAATGGGCTGTCAAGAATGGAATCTATTTGAGCACCTCTTCAAATTATTACCTGCAGGGTAATGGATAGGCAGAGTCCACGAACAAGAATTTACTAAGAATCATCAGAAGGACTCTGGATGAAAACCAAAGGACATGGCATACCAAGCTAAAATCAGCATTATGGGCTGACAAGATAACGCCAAAGAGATCTACAGGTAATTCTCCCTACAAGTTAGTCTATGGGAAAGAGGCAATATTGCCTATATCATTATAATTGCTAGCATTGGAGCTCATGAAGCAGTTGGAGTTGTCTGAGTTCGAACCAATGGAGGCTAGGTATGCAGAGTTAATGGAATTGGAAGAAATTAGAGAACATGCAGTTCAGACGATTGAGAAAGACTAGGCCTTAGTAAAAAGATGGTTTGATAAGAAGGAAAGAGCAAAGACCTTCCAGGAGGGGAACCTAGTTCTAAAATGGGATGCAGATCGAGCAAAACCAGGAAGGCATTCCAAGTTTGATGTCATTTGGAGTGGCCCCTACATGGTCATGGGATGTAAAAGTAGTAATGCCTTACAATTGTGTACATTGGATGGAGAAGAACTCCCAATTCTGGTTAACGGAATCCATCTTAAACATTGCTACTAAAAGGAAAAGGTTTACCCTTGTAAATATTAGCCTAGATTTCAATTCCTCTAAGCGCGTATGCACATTGTATTATTGTAGTTAGGTTTCAATTTCCCTAAGTGCTTTAGCACAGGTTTTGTTGTTCTCAGGTTGAATTTCTACAGTTCAGCATGCTCTTGGAGAATGAGTTGCGGTATCAAGCTCGGGATTAGATATCAAGATGGTTTCAAGTTATTGCTTATGACTCCATGCCCAATGGATTGCTAAAAGGCCACTGATCTTCAACCTAGCAGACAGGTGATCTCGTTGAGACACCAAATCATTGTAAATATCTCCCCCTGGGTAGATATAGACAAGCAGAAGAATATGGAAATCAAAGAAACTTAGACCCCAACATTTATTTCATCGCCCGTAGGTAAGAGGTGCACAACAAGAGGTGTCAAAATGCAAAAATTCGTGCCAAGGCGTAGGTAAGAGGCGTACAGCAAAGAGTTGTCGACATGAAAAAAGTTGCGCCCTTGGCACAGGTAAGAGGCTCATAGCAAGAGGTTTTGACATGCAAAAATTTGTGCCCTTGGCGCAGGTAAGAGGCACACAGCAAGAGGTTTCGACATGTAAAAAGTCACACCAAGGCACAGGTAAGAGGCGCATAGCAAGAGGTGTTGACATGCAAAAAGTTACGCCTTTGGTGCAAGTAAGAAGATGTTGACATGACAAAATTTGCACCCTTGGCACAGGTAAGAGGTGCACAGCAAGAGGTGTCGACATGCAAAAATTCCCACCCTTGGCACAGGTTAGAGGCGTACAGCAAGGGATGTCGACATGAAAATGGATGCGCCCTTGGCACAGGTAAGAAGATGTCGACATGACAAAAATCGTGCCAAGGCACAGGTTAGTGGTGCATGTAAGAGTATGTCGACATAGGGATGGATGCACCTTTGGCGGACTTAAGAGTATGACGACATGAACATGGATGTGCCAAGGCACACCTTCAGGAGGCGTAACATTTTGAGCACTAATAGGAAGCAAACCCTGACCCAGATATTCAAATGGCCATAACTTTTCACAGGGAGCTTGGATTCATGCAAGGTTGGAATTTTTGAAAAGCTTACAAGGTCCTCTTTCCAACTACGACTGGATATATTTAATTAGGTGGGAACAAGTTCTTAAAAATGCAAAATATAGTTCGCCACTTTTTGGGTTTGATAGGGTTCTCACCTACCACCATAATGAGATGAATTAAATACAACCTAGAGGTGGTTGGGGTAGATTTGGAATTCCTCTCTCTTCCCTCTCTCATTCTTCATATAAATTGTAAGGAGGGGATTCTTTCGAAAGGTTTTACATTCTTGTTTTGCCCCTCCCTTCTTCTCTTTGGCAGGTGAATTTCTGGAGTTCAAACCTCCCATCTAAAACTGTAATGTAACTTTGCCTCTTGGCACTTTGTAGTGTATTGTGTCAATTTTTGGAGCAAATAATGCATGTCTGTGGATGATTCTCAACCCTCTCTGTGTTCATTTACATCATCTTGATCTTTCACTGTAAATCTGGTTATCTGTGCATGATCTTGCATTGCATTTTAATGGTTTGTGTTTATTGGCAAGACAGGTGTTCTTCATTCCTCGGTGCATCACCTTTGTAGTCTAGGTTTTATTTTTATGCATCTTCTTACCCTGTCTCCTTGGAAAGTTAGTTTAGGTTTTGATTAAACCCTCTGCATTTTTTACGTGTGCATCTGAACAGAGGAATAGGAACCGGCCTTCATCTGAAGAGCTTTTCCGTTTTCACAAGGTCCCACACTTGGGAAAAGCTCCATGTTATGCAATCACACTGAGAGTCTCAACCCATTCAGGTTGCAGACATTCAGGGGTGCTGTGATTCTCCATCAACAAGCCCTTCAAAGGAAAGAAAAAAATCTTCAATAATGCTTTCTTCACTAAGTGGCCTCAACTCTGATTTGATCTCTCCCAACTTCTCCTCTTCAATGGGACTTGGAGATGATTGTTTTTCTTCTCTGTTGATTAGTTTTGCAGCTTGGATTAGATCAGAATCCTCTTCAGATAGAGTGTCATTCTTGACATTGCATTTAGAAAAAGAGATTGTTGATCTTCTCCTTCTTCTTCTTGGTCTTCTTCTGTTGCAAAGTCAGCCTCAACCACCACTGGGTCTTCAACATTCACCTCCTCGGTTGACTTAACCATCAAGGTGGATTTTATAAATTCAAATCTGACAGCCCAACTCTTCATATTTTCTATCATTTCTTCTATTTTGGGTTCCTCTTCTTGTTGTTTTCTTTGACTAGATTCTAGAGTATCTTCCCAACATGGACTTGGGAAAGCAAGAGGAGTGGTAGGTTGGGGTTCAACTAGTTTTACTATTGTTTGTGGTGGAGAGGGAGGTGGAACTTCTTCTTTGTTTAGAGGGGATGAATGCTTGGAAGGGAAAAGGGCATAAGAATTGAGATGAGGTGGAAGACTAGGAGATGGGGAAGGGAAATCAACACTTGGGGCAGCAAGTGAGGGGCTTGACTCTTGACCTTGCTAAAATGATAAAGTTTGAGAAAGAGAAAATGAAGCACAAGGAGTTTGTGACTAACTTACCCATTGATAAGGTTGTCTCGCACTTTGCTTATATACCTCAATATCCTCAATCCACTTTGCAAGTTGAGGTAACATTTCAACCATGAATTCAACCTTCTCCTGAGGGTTGTAATGTCTTGGCATAGGGCCGGTCCATGGAAAAGGTTCCCTATAGCCAATTCTGAATGCTTTCATATGAGTTGTGGCCCTTGATTGTATCATGTGTGCCTCCATCCCTTTAATATTCTCTATCATATCAAAATTTTCCATGTCACTATTACCATTATATTCATACCCTTGTTCTTTATAAGCTCCATAGCCAAACTAGCTATGACACTGCTCATATGAGTAAGCAGAATGGTTCTAGATCTGATCATAATGCTGATCTAGAGGAGTTGAAAAACACATTGGAGGTGGACTGCATTGCTGCTACAAGTGTCAATTCCAAGATGGAAATGAAGTCATGATTGCACAATTTAAAGGAATGGAAGAAAATGAAAGATATGGAAAGAAAAGTGGGTGCAAATGGATGGGAGAAAGGTCTACATCATCAAAGATGGTTTGTTGACCAGATAGATTCACTAGATGTGCTTGCATGATGCCTCAAAAGGCTGAATCTTAACATAGGAACACACCTAACCTACTAAGATGAAGTTGGTAAGGTGCTTCAGACCTGTCCCACTTGGTGTGCCAAAACTATTAGTGGTCACATAGTGGCTTAAGGTTTGTTGTTTATAATGATACACCTCAGAAAGATGAGAAAATCTAACCTTTCAGTGTCCCACCAAAGGAAAAAAATATATATCAATTTTTGGTCATCCAAATTGCCAAAATCTGTTAGTGCAATCTTGTCCAATCAGATTCCGGATGCTACACCCATAAATGGCCTTGGATCTGATGTCCACGGATGACCCTATATTTGTCCATCAACTTCCTGCACTTACCCAAAATTGTTAGTGCAAAATCATAGCAACCCAAATGGCCTTGGATCTGAGTAGGGAATTTGGTGTTATTACACAACATTGGACCATCTCTCAAGCTATGGGACTTACAATACTTTAGATGGACCTCTAGAGAAGGTCGGTTCCTTCTTCCTAAACTACCTGCCACAAGCTACTCTAGTATAATAAAACCTAATCTATCCTAATCTAACCTCTCCACAAGGATAGGGAGAGAGAGAGAGAGAGAGAGAGAGAGAGAGAGAGAGGAGAGAGAGAGAGAGATCCTAGACTAAGCATTGAAACACTAGAAAAGGAAGTGGCTGATCACAAATCAAAATTACCTAAAGTGGAGAGAGCTTAGCAAAGGAGGGGGTGGAAAAGATGCACCATAGACTAAAGATAAATGTCACGTGGACACCACTTCAAGACCCATTAAGCATGAGCTCTTGGAACCTACAATGAACATTATAGTATGCACGGTATACCCTGCAATGATGAGAGGTAAGAAGAGATAGTAAAATAAGAAAAGGATGGATAGATGCATCACAAAACAAATTTATTGCTCCAAAAGTTCACACAGTACATCATTAGTGGGAAAGAGGAAAGAAAATTCCATTAGATAGCTATGAGAGGAGGCTTAAACTCTACATTCTACCCTAAAAAATAAAGAGAGAGGGGGTCAGAGGAGAAACAATTTCTAACCATTTGAATATGCCCTTCCTTTGCAATATATAGGAAGAATAAGAGAGAAAGGAGGGAAGAATTCAAACCGTTCTCCAACCACCCCTACAATACATTAAATCCTACTCTGAAATCTCAACCACCAACCATCAATGCCCTCTACAAATCTTCCCACAATTTTTCAAGTCCTTCGCTCTATGTTTGTTTGGTGTGTTGAAGAAGGAAGAATGGCAAATCAAATCAAATCTGATCTAGTTGTTGAAGTAATTGAATCGTATATAAATGCAATGAATTTTTTTTCTATTTTTTACCCACCTAACATTCTCAAAATTAGGGTTTCAAGAATCCATGGCATAGAGGAGGTGGAGATATTTCCAAAAATTATTCTCTCGCTCAAATCCAAGTTTCCAATCAAAAGATATGGTTGTCTGAAGATTAGGGTCATGGGTGCACAATATTTAAAAGAGATTGTCTGTACTGGGTCCACATGGCAGCCTTGTGCATCTTGAAGATTCGGATCCTTCTTTTCACTCTTAAAATTACACTGGATTGACACGTGGTGGCTTCTGCGGGCTCCTTGGTTTCTTTTTTATTTTTCCTGAGAACCCTTTTGGTTGTGAAGACAATGTGCTTAACCCTAAACACGTGGATGCTTTGCGCTCATTTGGAAGCTGCCCCCAAATTATACCTTTGAATTTACGTGGTTAAGACATGCGGAGGCCTCCACAGGTTTTTTGAATTTTTAATGGCCTCCCTCACCTTTTCGGGCTCTCGACATGTGGCTAGATGGCACTCATTTAGGAACTTCCTTTCAGAACATGCCTTTGAAATTGTGCCAATGAAACACATGGATCCTTCTGCGGCTCTTTCCTATTTCTTGTGTTCTTGCTTAGTCCCTTTTTTCTTGGTCGGAGCCATAAGTCTAACCCTGGACACATGGA
The DNA here is from genome assembly GCA_019776745.2 of Taxus chinensis. NCBI lineage: Eukaryota > Viridiplantae > Streptophyta > Pinopsida > Cupressales > Taxaceae > Taxus > Taxus chinensis. Next base: position 638,287,654 of record CM034152.1, on the reverse strand, counting down.
ATCTCAGCGTACATTTGGGAACCCGCTCTTTAGACCCAGCCTTTGTGTTAGGCCGATGAGACACGTGGAGGCTTCCATCAATGCCCTTATACTTAGTCATTTTAAATGGCTAGCTCTATCCTCCTTTTGAAGCTAGGACACGTGGAAACCTCGCACTCATTTGGAAACTCACTCCAAATTTTACCTTTGAAGTTGTATTGCATTGACGCGTGGATCCTTCCACTATTCTTCTTATACTTAGTTGATTTAAGCCCACTTTGTCCCCCTTTGTTGACTCTGACCATGTGGCGAGCCTGCACTTGTTTGGGGAACCACATTTGAAGATGATCTTTGAGGTTATGCCGAGTTGACATGTGGCACTTTCCACTTGCTTTGCCCCATTTTGACTTTTCAATTGTCAAATTTGTCCCTTTTTGGATCTGGGACATGTGGAAACTTGGCACTTGTTTGGGGTCTCTGTTTGAGATTCTATCCTTGGAGTTGCACCGATGAGGCACGTGTCACCCTCCATGGGTTTGTGACTTTTCAATGGTTGATGAGACCCTTGTGGGCTCATGGACCCATGCTTGAAAATTGCACCATTTTGTGAAAGATGAAAAAAATTTAAAGTCCCCCACAGACGTGCTGGCCCGCAAACCTGCTTTTGGCAAAAATTCATCCTCGGGCCTATCAGCTTGCATTTTCCACTTGGACAAAAATAAATCCTTCTTGGACCCTTGGACCCATAATTATACTTGTGCCCCTTTGTGAAAAGTAGAAAAAAGGTCAAAATATCTCCCGCCACCCCGTCGGTTTATAATTTTCCATGGAAAAAACATTTCCCTATGTCTGCCGGCTCGTAACTTGAAAAATACGAAGAGTTAATAAGACTTATTTATATCTCTGAAAAGGGGAAAGAAATTTCCTATCTAATGGAAATGATTTCATGGGGCCTTAAGTGCTTAAAATATGTAAAGATTCATATTAAAGCATAAAAAGGGGAAAATGTTGTCAAATTGACCCAAAATAAGAGTGAGCTTATTTTGGTCAACAGGTCCCAATTCTGGATAGATCATGTTGTTAGGCTTCTGAACCATTGCAATGATTTTTCCTTGAATGAAGATGCCAATAATTTAACAACAATGTCCATTTCGGTAAATTCATGGATTGCACAGACATTTGCAATGTCTTGGATGTGGTCAATCGGAGTTGTTTGGTTTCTCCCCAATGAAATATGGGATGTTCTTCAATGCCGTAATTGGAACTAGATTTTGAGCATTTAGGGCAAGTGGGCTACTGCCCATGAATTTGACATAGGGATTGGATTGCACCATTCTTACTGGTCAGAGAACCCTTGTTGATTATAGAAAAGGTATACCAGGTGGAGGTGTAGACAAGGTCCTATTGGGCGGAGATGGTGATCTTTGTGGTCTTCTTCCTCTCCTTCCTCTGCCTGGTGATAATTGCAAGTAGAAAAATAATTCCTCTTCTCAAGTATCAAAACATATTTCAAATTATTCTCATGTACTTAGGCAACCTGTGCTACTACACCGCTAAATTCTATCCCTTTGGGATCAGCAGATGTGTTGGGAAATGAACCTCTAAAGGCTAGATTTTGACAAGTTACACACCAAAATTGACAGAATAAATATGAAAAACTTTTAAGGGCTTATGTATTTGATATTCTAGAGTTTGAGAAATGATTTGAAATGACAATCCTGAAAACCTAAAAAATTCAAGACTTTTAAAATTTCAAAAAACTAAACATACCCTTTTGAAGATTATCTCGAGATCTATCAACTGGGGAAATTTGGACTTATTTTGAGCAAGTTAAGCCCCTGAAAATTTATTCTGGAGTTCATCATAAAAGGTGAAAATTCCAAAATTGGAGAACTTGCAATTTCTAAGTCTGAACTTCTTGAAAATGACTTCAAAGCTTGTGGAATGACCTCTTGCTCCCACCAGGCATGCCACAAATGTTGATGCATAATCACAGCACCCTTGGAGGTCTACAACTCAATGGGTTGAGACTCTCAGTGTGATTACATAACATGGAGCTTCTCCCAAAGTGTGGGAATTTTGTGAATCGGGAGAGCTCTCTGGATGAAGGCCAGTTCTTATTCCTCTGTTTAGGTGCACAAATTCATATTGCAGAGGATCTACTCTAAAACCTAATCTAACTTGCCAAGAAGATAGGGTTAAGGAGATGCAAGAAATAAAACCTAAACTAACAAGGGTGATGCACCTAAGGAATGTTGAACACCTACTTTTCCATTAAAAACAAACCATCAAAAATGTAACACAACCACCATACATAGATAACCAAACTACAATGAGAGATTGAGAAGATGCAATGAACACAAGAGAGGGTTGAAATCATCCACAGACTTATCTTATTTCTCCAAAAATCGATATAGTGCATTACAGTAGCCAAGAGGAAAAAATTTCATTACAACTTGAATGGGAGGATTAAAACTCCACAAATTCACCTACATAATAGAGAAGAAGGGATGGTGCAAAGAAAAATGTCCAACCTTTATAAAAATGCCCCTCTTTACAATATATAGGAAGAATGAGAGAGAAAGGAGTGAAGAATTCAAATCATGATTCAACCACCCCAAAAGAGCATTGAATTCACCTGTAACAATGATGGGTTTTACTTTAAAACCCATGCCTCCATTAATGTTCCTTATTGGGAAAGAAATACATCATTATGATGGTAGATGAGAAGCCTGACAGCCTCAAAAATGGCAGACTATATTTATTAATTTCAACCAACTTAGTCTCATTAATTCAAAGATATCCAGTCGTAGTTACGTAGAGGAGACTGTAAGTTTTCCAAAAAGTCTTTTCTTGTGTAAATCCAAGCTCCCAACCAAAAATTTATGGCCATCTAAAGGTCAGAGGTTGGCGTTCAATGCAGGTTCTCACAATCTTTTAAAAGATCTAAGCATTTAAAATTCTTGGTGGGCTTCATGATTCATCCTACATTGAATTGACCTATCATCAATATTTTCCAAACTGCTTTGGGTTTGGATTTTATCTGTGTAAAATCCACATGGAATCCCTGTGCATTCTTAATATTTTACCCCCTCCTTTCACTCTTGAAGTTGCAACGATTGGACACTTGGCATCATCCACGAGCCTACTCTGCTCTCTTTTTGTTCTACTTTTTCCACCTATTTAGGAGCAAATATGTTGGACCTTAAACACGTGAAGGTCTTGCACTCATTTGGGGACTGCCTTTTTATTTTACCTTTTGAGTTACACTGATGAGACATGTGGAGGCTTCTGTTGGCTCTATTGCTTTGCTTCGACTTTTCAACGGTCAGTTTTTCCTTTCTCGTACTCTGAGCACGTGGTGAGCTTATGCTCATTTGCAGACCTGCCTTTGGATTTTACCTTTGAAGTTACATCAATGAGGCATGTAGAGTATTTTGTTGGCTCTTACACTTTTCAATGGCCGATGCAACTTTATCGGGCTCTAACCACATGGAGGGCCTGTATTCATTTTGGGACTGCCTTTGGATTTTACATTTGAAGTTGCACTGATGAGGCATGTGGAGGCTTCCGTTGAATCTTAGAATTTTCAATGGCTGGTCCAAATTTATCAGGCTATGACACATGGAGAGTCTGCACTCATTTGGGGACCCCGCTTCAAATTTACCTTTGAAGTTGCACAGATGAGGTATATGGAGGATTCCACTGGCTCTTAGACTTTTCAACGGCCGGTTTCTGCCTTTCTCAGACTCTGACCATGTTGAGAGCCTGTGCTCATTTGGGGACTACCTTTTTTGTACCTTTTGAATTCAACTACATAGAGGATTTTGTGGTTCTTTTTTCTTTCCCTTTCACTTTTTTGAAATTGCACTGAGATGATACATGGCGCCTTCTATGAGTTTGTTGCTTTGCTTCGATTTGAATCATATGTGAAGTCTAAAAACTTTGAGCCTTTCTCCATTTTCTTCCTCTTAGCTTTGATCTCCTTTAACATTGTTTGGCCCCATTTTTTTACCTTACTTCTCTATTTTTGAGCCCACCCACAACTTGATTTTTGGGCGAATGTGAGCTCGCACAACTAAACCAACCTCTCCATTTTTCTCTTGTGCAAGGTCATGTTTGATCAATTTTTCCTGAGGGAAAAAAATTTGATAACAGTAACCACTTATACCTGGCTCATACAAGCCCAAATTGGCTTTCGAACCAAAGGCTATGACCTTCATCAGCATTCCTCTTCTTAAAGAGTTGGCTGCATCTTTGAAACCAAAGGTTTCTTTTTTAGCAACCTCTAAGCCTATCTAACAAAGTATCATTAGACAAATTCATCAAGCCCCAGTCAAACATTTTCTCTAAAAACTCATCCAAATCTCGTCAGATCATAGACATTCTCTTATTAAAGCCATGAAATGCATTTTGACATATGATGATGAATCTCAACCCTTCGCATCCTTTGTAGGAGCACTTGATGTTTCTACTGGTATATTATTTAATGAAAATGAAATTTTGGATATCCCATCAGAAGAGCATGACCTTCCCTTCTTTATTATGGTTAGGATAAATGATACATTAATTCGATGGTCTATAATCGACAGTGGGGTAAACATTAATATCATCCCTTCACATACTTTTGATCAACTTAAGATTCCAAACGAATATGTCACTCAGACACCTGCAATCATCTGTGTTTTTAATGATGTCATCATTCATGCCTTGGGAATGGTCGTTCTTCCCATCTGTGTCAGTGAGAATATCATCCATCAAACCTTTAATATCATTAAAGGAGAATTTTAATACAATGTTCTCCTTGGACGACCATGGATCCACGCCATGTGTTGCGTCCCACCAATGCTTCATCTCTCCCTTAAGTATGAGCATGAGGGAAAAATCTTGATGCTTCCTGGTGATGCTCCTACATTTTAAGGATGCAACATGACTTATATACCAAATGACGTGCTCATCCCTAAGGATGATCCATTTGCACCATCCACTAGTTCAACCATTCTCTCATCCAAAATCCCTAGCAAGTAAATCATGGATAATGTAATGGACAAATTTATGATGGGGGAATATCTCCTTCTCATGCTTAACACCCTTCCCACTCCCAACCATATTGATAGACCTAAAAAGGTTCCTATGTACCAACCAGATGTGGAAGACATTATTCCTTTCAGTCCCCCACATCATCGCACTATTCTTATTTATGGTGGTTTTGATACTGCCTCTTCCCACATTGATGATATTCCACACACCTTGATCTATACTAGTGGATTTAACTTTCTTGACAACCCATACTTTTCCTATAACTATTTCCATTGTTGCGCATGAAATGTATTTGGATTAGGCTATTACAAACATGGCCCGCATGGTCTTATTCCAGATCAATGTCGTAAACCTTACAAAATGTTTGGGTTAGGTTATAAGGGGAAGTCCCCTGATCCTGTTCCACCATTTGAGATCCTCATGGACATGCCTCCTCCATCTCCTTTTCCTTTTCTGACTTTCAAAGATGAGGGCATACTTTCTCTACCTTCTTCATATTTTCCAATCCTTGAGTATCTTGACATGCTCGAAGATAAGGACATACCTTCTTTACTTTCTCCACCTCCTCTGACTCCCAAGCATATGAACACATCATCCCAATTTTTCTTGACTCTTGAGGATATGGAACTGGATGACACCATTTCCATTATCTCTAACATTTGTTTAGTCTCCACCATAAATTTAGGACTGATCAACTATTAGTGTGACAATTAGACTAGGTCTCTTCCTCTTTTCCATCCGAAGATGATAGAATAATATTATTCTATCATTGTTGTCCTTCAATGTGCTGATGATGATGTCAACCTTTCCCACATGGGGGCATAATATTATTATCTTAAGAAGACCTTACTGTCTGACTCACCTACTCTTCATAACAAAGCCACCATTGATGTCAATATCAGGACTTTGTTGGAGCCTCGCATTCTTGAGGTGAGCCAATCACTTGATCCACACAAGTAAGACTCTTTCACCACATTCCTCTCCCATCATAGCCAAACATTTGCATGATCATATTCAGACATGTTGGGTCTTGACCCCTCTATCATCATCCAAAATATCATCACTTATCCCAATGTTAAACTAGTAATGCAAAAGCTTCGCCACATGCATCTTCACATTGCCATTCTTTTCAAAGAAGAGCTGCAGTGCCTTTTAGTAGAAAATTTCATCATTCCCATTGACTATCCCCTGTGGGTTTCCAACATTGTCCCCATCACTAAAGCATTGGGAAAACTACACATATGCAAGGACTTTCAGAATCTCAATTTCACCTGCCCTAAGGATGAATTCCCTTTTCCAAACTATTAGGATTATACCAGTTTTACAGATAAACAAGCATGCAATGAATAATGTAGAAAACGTAAAATTGAAAAGAATGCAATAAAACAGAGACACAGATTTAATGTGGTTCACCCAAAATGGGCTACGTCCACCAGAAGCAGCCAATCCTTTTATTCAGTCGAGCCAAACTCTCTCTCACAGTGCCACCACTAATACAATGAGCCTCATACATAATGACCCTTTAAAGATATTAGGGTTTTTATCATTTTTGGGGAAACATAGAAAACCACCCATTATATTTGTGACATAATAAGGAACGGTCCAGCTTTCATAATGCATAAATACATATAAAATGTGGCTTTGGGGGGCACTCCCCCTGAACCCTTTTCGGGGCACGCGGGCCCCGGACCCCCCACTAGGGGGCATCCCTCCTAGATCATGCAAGGGAGGTGAATTCCCCCTTACAACCCCATTCCTATCAGGCTCCACAACCAACACAAAACATTGATTAGCTTATGGATCTTACCACAGGTTATGAGAAGCTTTCTCTCATGGATGGTTTCTCTTGTTACAATAAAATCCTCATTGCACCAGAAGATCAGCACAAAATGTCTTTCATTTCCACTTGGGAGACCTTTTGCTATCGTGTCATGCCCTTCAGTTTAAAAATTGTCATCACTACTTATCAGCGGACCATGAATTACATCTTTTCCCATAGAGGACTACGTTGATGATATTTTAGGAAAATCTAAACATCGACGTGACCATCTTTCTTCTCTCAAAATCCTTTTTCGAGTGCCTCCTTCACTTTTTATTTAATCTTAATCCAGCTAAGTGTCTATTTGGAGTTTTAACTAGAAAGCTCATTGGATTTATCATTTCTATTAGGGGAATTGAGGGTGACCCCACAAAAATCAGGGAAATTATTGAAATGCCTCCTCCTTCCAATCTCAAGAAACTTAGCAGCCTTTAAGGCCAGCTTCAATCTGTTCGTCATTTCATCTCGCAAATTTCTAATCGCTAACAACCTTTTCCTCACCTCCTTCAAAAGGAAATTGAATTTAATTGGGATCACAATTTTCAAAAAGCCTTTAATGACCTCAAATAGTATCTCCTATCTCAACCAGTGCTTACACCTCCACACGAGGGGGATCCATTTTACATATACATCTCTGCCACTAATCATGCTTTAAGATCCATGCTAGTACATTGTGATAACCAAAACCATGAACATGTTGTTTATTATATCATTCACACTCTTCATGATTGTGAGACTCACTACACTAAATCCGAAAGTTTGTGTTGCACTATTATTTACTACATCCAAGCTTCAACATTATCTTCTCAATCACAAGACTTATGTTGTTACTAGATTTCATCTTCTTAATGCATTGCAATCCAAACCTTATACAATGATCACATTACTTGATGGCTCATGTTCATGACATAGTTTCACCTTGAGTTTATTTGTCGAAAATCCATTAAGGGACATGTATCTCTGACCAAGTGACAGGAGCCCCCTTCCTAGTACACATGTACCTCACGAAAAAAAAATTGGATGACCCATTAACCAGTTTCATCACAAATATGGCACTCTCAAATTCACTCTCTTCTTTGATGGCTCAAAATTTCAGCAAAGGGGAGGCATTGGCGTCTTTCTCATTTCCCCCTTGGGAAACTCCTATTCCCCTCACATATAAACTCAACTTTGAGTGTATAAATAACATGGAGGAATATGAGGCTCTCATCCTACATCTTGAAACTGTCATCTTTTTAGGTGTTCAAATCATGGACATCTACGGGGATTCCAAGCTTATAGTCAAGCAATTCATAGGTGAGTATCAATGTCAAAACGATACTCTTCAAAAATATCGTGACATTGTTCATATTCTTCTTGAATATTTTCAATCTTACAACATCCAAGTTTTTCCCCAATTGAAAACTAATTTTGTTGATATGATGGTGTCCCTCATGGATCTCTTCCCATGGACAACAAAGGATTCCATGCTTCCTATTGTCACTCATCATCATGATCATTATTTTGAAGAATTACCTCAGATTAATATTATCAAATCTAATTCATCAAACCTTTGGTATTCTCAAATATTTGATTATTTATCCTAATCTATCCTTCCTTTAGATCTATCCAAAAACACTAAGAGGTCTTTCTTTTAGCACGCTATCCACTATGTGATTCTCAGTGCCATCCTTTTCAAATGTGGATTCGACGTTGTTCTTCTCTGATGCCTTAAATTCCATGAAGCCTCTCAATCCATCCAAGAAATCCAAAATGGTATTTGTGGTGGAAAATTTAGTGGCTTAGTCATTGTTAAGTGCCTTCTTCATCTTGGCTATTATTATCCTTCACTTAATCATGACTACTGCAAATACGTTAAGAAGTGTGAAAAAATTGAGCAGCATTCCAATCTCATTTGTATTCCTTGTCAAGCTCTACATCTGGACTAAGATCATTTTCCCTTTTCACAATGGGGACTGGATCTTATTGGTCTTATCAATCCCCATTCTTTGCAGTAATATCATTCAATCATCACTACCACTAAATATTTCACCAAGTGGGTGGAAGCTATACCACTCACCTCAACCAAATTTGGTCCTATCATTAATTTTATTTATCAACACATCATCTACTACTTCAGTGTTCCCCACAAGCTTGTTGCAGAAAAATGAAAAGTTTTTTTTTAAAAAATATCTCAAGCAAATTTGTGACACATTCAATATCCAACTCAACTTCTCTTCCCCATATTATCCCTAAGCTAATGGCCAAACCAAAGCCATTAATAAATCCCTTAGGAACATTCATGCCAAAACCATTGATCAACAAGTCATAATTAGCAACTCTAGCTCCCTTTCGCCCTTTGGGCCTATCGTAATAGCATTCGTATCTCCACTAGGGCTATACCTTTTTCCCTTTTTTACGAATCCAAATCCTTTCTTCCTCTTGAAGTCCAAATTCCATTTTTGGTGGGTATCCCTTCACGACTTCATCTCTGATGAAGTTTATCATCAAGTTTGTCTAACACATCTTGAGATACTAGATGAGCATCACCTTCTCACTCTTGAACACCATTATGTTTATCAGGAATGCATTAAATGTTCTTATAATAAGCACCTTTAGGAATGTGAATTTAATGTCGACAACCTTGTCCTCAAATAAAAAATAGAATTTCACTACTCTAGAAAGGAGCCAGCATGGAAAGTTTTACCCTATCTAGATTGAACCATACATTATTACACATAAGTATGGGTTTGGGAGCCTATCATTTGGCCTCCCTTGATGGTAAACCAGAAGTGGAACCACTTAATGGATTACACATGTAACCATTCTATTTTTGGCACATTTAGTGATGTGCCCTTATTCATGTCTTCAAATCATTCCTCCTTCTTAGCCTCCACATATCATCGTGATGATTTGGAACTATATGGTATTCTTTCACTTCCTATATGTGACCTTAAATATGGGCACTATGGCTCTACCCATAGCATTTTCTTTATGGATAGGTTCTCCTCTTTGGTGGGAACTCCTTGATCATCACATCCATTTCCCTTTTATTCACTTATTGGAACCATTCAAAGGGTCTAGGGATGTCTCTTGTACACTCTTTATCCCCTCCCAAGTGGTCTACTTAGCTAGTCCTAGATATACCCCATGTAAACTTTAAAATTCATGGATACTCAAAATCAAAATCAAAGTTATAAAATAAAAAATAGATTGATCCCTTGAAGAACATTTTTTCATGCACACAAAAATAAGAAAAATAAAAGAAAAAATCAAAATCTTAGAATCAAAATTAAAATTAAAAAATAATTGATCCCTCAAAGGAAGCCTATCATTTATTCTTCCCATCTATCTATTGTAAAAAGTAGACCATACTCTTGAAGGATGGATACTCCTTATGGAATTTGAAGGCTTCCTGTATTGATCCATCTTCCATTTTATCAGCATCCTAAGAAATCTTCCCACATTGATTAGCTTTCTCTTTCCCCTTCTCAAAGTCGGGGCATAGTTTAGGGAATACCACTTTCGGAGAATCCTCTTTCCTCTGTACAAGCACATCTCAAACCCCTTTTTTCATGGCCAAATTAGTTTTATGATATCATCTCATCCATGTCTCTTCATTATCTTTAAAATTAATAGCCATCATTGGTTATTTACTAGCATTTTATTTGGTCACATGTGCCTTGCGCTACCCAGAATCCTTTCTTGTTTACCTCCAATGTGGTTAGAGGCATGTTTTCCCTCGCATGCTCCTTAACACAATGTAGTCTCATTTGTACCTTTGCATCACTATGCTTATAGTAAAGTCTTATCTACTTTATGTCTATCTATATATCCAAAATTCCCATTGGGGCATACTTATATCCCTTTTTCGGGCATCCTTCCTTCAAAGTCCACCTTTGTGGCTACTTTCCCTCTTAGAGGAATTTTCCTTTCAATCTCGAAGTCCTCATTCGAGGCGATATCTATTTTCCCTTGGTTCATTTTATTCAATCTACTTTTTGAAGACCACATATGTGGTCATATTCATTCATCATCTAGGCATTTAATTAAACATCTAAATCCATTCAGTCTACTCTCAAAGTCCTATCAGGCCTTGGTTTTTCCTTCTTTGGGTATTTTTATTTCATAATCTTATTCAAAATTGCACACAAAGCCCACTCCATGGCCATATCCTTTCCTCAATTAGGGAATATTTGACTTTAGCTCACGTTTTCTCCCTTTAGAGCATATTACTTCATCACTCGCTTTTTCATTTCACCTTCTCGGCCTTTTTCCATGTCCCGTTTGGCACCATATCGTTCATCCTTCTACCTTGTGGATGCATACCTATTTGTTTGATTCCTTGTGTATGAATTATTTCACATACTTTTTGCATATAGTTTCACATAGTTTGATGACTTGCTCATGACCCGTTGGTCATCCTAGCCTGCATCCACACTGCAGTGATCTTCACCCACTCACTGATCCATAGAACGTTATTTTCTGTCTCCATTGAGATCACAATTTCCCTCTACCAATGTGATATTGGAGTCACCACCATAGTTTTCCATCATTATTCTGATCCTTTTTTCTTAGGGCATATTTCCTTGTTTATGCTTTCACCCACCTGCCCTTCATCATCTACCTTTTTCAAACACGTCATTTATTTTCCCTTGGCATCATTGATCCCCTATTTGAGGGGGAGCTCATCATCAATCCTTTATCCTCATCCAATCCTTCTTTTTTTTTTTCTCATGGCTTGCTAGCCCAAGTCACTCAACAAAAAGGGAAAAAATGTAAACACCTAATTTTAGGAAAAATGTAACCCTTATCACTTACATGCACATATATTATTCAATTCATTCCCCTTACTTAAAAATTCCCTCTTTTGATTTAATTATTTCATCCTGACTAATTAGGTAAATTCTCATCATCTATAAAATCCTATTTAATCAACATTGATTAATTAATTAACCATTCCCTAATTAACTTCCCTTTTTAGATGCTTTCATTCTAAATCTACACCCCTTCTTTTCTTTATGCTTTTTCTAACCTATCTCCACTGCCAACTCACCTACATCTCATCTCCAAATAACCCCTTCCCACCTAATGCTATAAAGTATTTAGCGAGCTCCAAAAAGACAAGGAATCACACAAAAATTAGGAAAATATTCCAATTAGGGAAACTTTCCTCGCATTCGGCGGTGACCCAGCCCAGTCATCATCAACCTTATAAAGCCAAGTGCTATATTGTTATCCTCCATCAATTATATGCAAATCTAAATATCTCTTTACATATTGTATATAATCTTTCGTGCCTAAATAGCCCTAAATCCATTGTATACATCCCAGACCTCCTTGCAACGTGCATGCATCAATCACGATTATATTTTTCTACGAGATTATCATTGTTTTGCATAGCTTTAATCAACTTTTATCATATTATCTTGTATATTTTTCATATCTAACCTTTTACATGTCTATATCATCAGCAGCAGAGCTCACTTCTTTGTCATCAAGCTTATTTCTACAAATCCATTCTTGCATGATTGAAAATTTATCTTTCCTTCCTTAGGCTTCATCAATCCCTGTCATAGTCACCATCAACCATGTTAAGTCGCCACTGTCGACTCATCCTTAGCAGCCCTTTCCTTCTGTTTCTAGAGCTATCATCATCCCTTGTATGCTGCTTAGCCTCTATTCCAAGTCTGCTAATCCCTCATCTAGCTCCTCTGTTATAGACAAAATCTACCTACTTGCATCCCAGTCATCATCAACCAAGGTCCTGGTTTTAATATTTCCCCATAAACCTCAATTTCTATGTTGTTTTTCTTGGTCTCTGTCTCTTCAAATATTATTATAAAAATATATAGAAGGATCCCAGCATATTCAAAATTTTGTAGCTACATGATTACACTCAGATCCTGCACAGTATGCATATTTTTCTCATTTTTCTAGATCCATTCTCCCAGGCCGTTGTCATTTTACCTTTACACTATTTGGGTTGTCGTCAATCCAGACTAGGTACATTTATCTTTCAGTTATTTAATTAGATCAATATCTAAAGTAACCAATATTACTCTCATATTTTATATACTTTCAATCTTTGCATATTATCAGTATATCCTTTTGATTATATTTCTTTTTTTTAACAACGGGGGTAGACATCCACCGAGGAAGTTAAAACTTCTCAGGTTCACTTTTTCGGGTAGCCCCCACCCCTATCTATCTAACCAAATCTCACTTTTGAATCTTATTTGTAGATTCCATCTTATTTGTAGTAGTAATAGGGCCCATATCAAGCATCACGTATTATCAGTATATCCTTTTGATTATATTTCTTTTTTTTAACAATGGGGGTAGACATCCACCGAGGAAGTTAACACTTCTCAGGTCCACTTTTTCAAGCAACCCCCACCCCTATCTATCTAACCAAATCTCTCTTTTGAATCTTATTTGTAGATTCCATCTGATTTGTAGTAGTATTAGGGCCCATATCAAGCATCACATATTGAGGTTCCATAAACCCTCTTTCATTTCTAAGTGGCTAATTTATTTAGTAGCTAGTGCATTTATTTGATTAACGAATGAGAAATTTGGATAACGCTTGCATATCAATCCAAAACCAAAATTTATTCAACTAATTCCTTATTTCTTTTTCCATATTTCACATAATAATACAAAACCAAAAACACATTTGGAAATCATAATAATCAAAAACCAAAAACGTATTCAGTTACATCATGAAAATAACAAGAAAGAGTAAGAGTAGAAAACCCCATTCCTACGTATTTTGCCTCCAAATTTCTTTGCACTTTTCCATGTTTAAAACTTGAAAAAACTATGTTTTTCATTAAATATTTCAATAGTATATTTAAACAATAAGAAAGCCATAATATCCATATATAATAGTAGTGAAATCTCCATGCAATAGTCATGAAACACCTATTCCCCCAAAAACACCATACACAACTCTAAAATAGTGATCTAAAAATAACCAAAATAAAATGAAAGAATGTATCTACTTGCATCACCTAGCTTCTCAATGAAACTATCATTTCCAAAGTTATCCTTACTATCCACATTAAATTCCAACCAACCACCTTAAATTCCATGCCACTTCATGGCTTAAACCATAAAACTCATCACTACAATATGTCATGCAACTTAGGTTTTATTCTAAGTTAAATAAAATTTCAAACCACATAACTCACATGGTAGGGTAGGTCACATCTCCACCACACACATGTGAAAAATCACACACACACACACACATTATGTATTCATTAAATCATCCCAAATACTCCTTTATTAGAAAATTAATAACAAAAACAATATTGAAAACTCATTAGCAATGGGGAATTAATGATCATAATAATTCAATAAATGAATTTAATTAAATCCAATATGTTACACATGTGATAATGTAAGTGTTATTGATATAAGTAAAAAATATGTTCCTATTTTGGTCGTGTTGATAGTCTTGGTTTTACACCTTGTGTATACCATCTCCATGAGGAACACATATATAGTGTTAATGGTCAAAAAATTTATTGCATTGCGAGCTATTAAGATAAACCTCCAAGATTTGTTCATGTGTTTACAACTCAAAGGGAATAATTGTCAGTTATATGATATATAATAAAATATCCATATTTTTTCTGTCCATTATGTGTTTGTGGTGTCATTTATGTCAATTCCATTGATGGAAAAGGGTGTCATGAGGTCATATGTGTCTCCAAAAGGTGTCGTTTTATGTTTAACATGAAGTTTGATTGAAACTGTCCAATTTGGCAAGGTTTTATGGTGTTCTGGAGAATTTTCCATTATGCACGATCATATTTTGAGTCATCCTAAGTTGAGTAGAGGTTTTCATGAAGTCCATGTTGGACCTTTTTCATTGTCATATGTGTTGTCATTGATGTCAAATAGCATTGATAGAAAAAGGGTTAATTAGTAAAGTGAGCGAGAAAGAGAGATGAAGATTGATTGGTAGTGTCAGCTCACAGATGTTCAGGATGGTCAAGGATAAGTTCCAAGGTACTTAATCAGATTTGTGCAAACCGTGGATATGAGGAGATAGCCACCAAATACTTGAAGGAGCCATGGAACTCTAGAGGGAATCGTGGAATCTTAGTAAAGGTTTCGAGTAAAGGATGAGCCACGAGTGAGAATGGTAAGGCCACGGATGTGAATGAAGAGACATGGAAGTATGAATAGTCTGAAGGAAAAGCCACGAGAATAAGGAAATATTGATAAATCTGTGTATAAGGTAAAAGGCTATGAAGAACCAAAAAAGCCGCTAAGAAAGAAAGATAGTCGCAGGTAAAGGAATAGAATCACAGACATGGAACAAAGTCGCGGAAAGGAAGCAGACAAGAAGGAAATCCATGAAATATTACAAAATTCACAAAAAGAAAATAAAATCTGTTGATAAGTGGAAATCCACCAAGAAAGGATAAAATCTAAAGAACAAGGATAGAGCCGCGAGACAAAGGAAAAAGTCATAAAAGCTAAGAGAAGTTGCGGATTGAACAAGATGAACTGGAAAGGACTCAAGGAAAAACAAATTGATTTAAACATAGACAAGTGATATTTTGTTATCCAAAATAAATAGTGATTCCATTTTTTGGTGATTACGGTTGAATATATGACTTGAGATCCATGAAGAATGGATAAATATGATATTCCATTTGTCAACATTTAATTCCCATTGACTTTGTGGAAAAACAGTTACACTCTCTATGTGATTCTGGATTTTAAGGTGAATTTAAATATCATTAGGGAAAACGGATTGCTCATATTAATCACGTTGGAAATTCTAGAAAGATGAGAAATCTATTTTTGGGTATCAGCTAAAAAATATTATCTGGTTAATGCATAAGAAAAGGTGAAATCAAGCTGAATATAGCAATACAAAAATCTAGATTTAGTTGGATACATTTAATGGACCATATTTCTAGGTAAAAGGTAGGAATATTACATGGCCCACCAAAGGAAGTATTGGAATGGGTCGACTAACATTATAGAGGAATTTTTATACCGATCTGTGTGTTGTTTAAGTAAGAAGATGATGAAATCGAGCTAAGATAGAGTGATAGAAAGAAAAAGGAGAAGAAAAAGGAGAGCAGACAGATGAAGAATTGAAGAATTAGATGAGAAGAGCATCAATGTGGAAAATTTATTAAGCAATAAAGATTGAGTTAGATGAGTAGAAAAGAGTGATAGAAAGAAGAAAAATAGATACAGAAAGTTATCATAATCTATTGCATAAGAAATTTTTGCAACTAGATGATCATAAATTTGTATGTAAATCAAGTATAAGTTGTAGCTTACAATTTTTATGGGGTTATATCCTCCTTGTGGGTTGGTTCCTACAAAATATCAATTATAGAAGATTAAATTAAGGGTTGGTACTCCTTGTAAGTTGGTGCTTGCTAAAATTTTCTAAGTGGGTGCTCAGAAAATCTTCGAGTGGGTGCTTGAAGTTGTGAAGTGGGTGCTTCACGGGTTGAGTGGGTGCTCAACCAAAACTAGTGTAAGATTTGGAATTGGTGTTCCTAATAAATTTTTGATTTCAAGTGGTTTTTTTATCCCTAAAGGGTTTCCCACTGTAAAAAAAAATTCTAGTGTTCTTCTCTCTTGCATGTGTTTGTTTCAATGCTCGTGACATATTGCTGCACTTATTAAGAAATTATGAATTAGCATTTTTAAAGTGAAAAATTTAATCTGCATTGATTCACTCCCCCCTCTCAGTGCTTGTTATCTCTAATATTATTTCATGGTTATTACAGAATGTGAGAGGTGTATGAATGTTTGTAACATATAATTCAGCTTGCTTATAAGTATGAACTATTTGCTTTGGAGTATGAACTGTTTGTTTTAGAGTGTAAAATGGTTTCTTCAGAGTGTGGATTGAATGCTTTAGATTTTCGATGAATATTATGTTAATGTTATTATTATGACATGTGGAAATAGTCAAGTAGATGCATCATGAGGTGAAGTGGTATAAGTACAACATTGATCTTGGTTTGTAGGTGTTCATCTAGACCTAGTCTAGGTGCTTGAAGGTAAAATGAAGCATGAGAGTGAGGTGTAGAGGTATATGAGCTCATGGATACATGCAGAAGTATGAGAGATGTTAGGTCCTTTTTTATGTCATTTTAGAGAGCTTGGAAGTAGATATATGAGGTCTAACTACTTGTTCAAGGTGCACACTAGGTCTAATCCTAGTGTTTGGTAGTCTATTTAGGTATGATAGTCATTTGTAGTTGTGTATGATATTTTGAAGACACTTGGGAAGATATGTAATATCATATTCAACATGTAATGATAGTTTACAGAGGTTTTGTGTTTGGTTTCATTGTTGGTTTAGTTTTTATGGCCTAGAACATGAAAATCCTTAAAGCCTAGTCATGTAAATGAGATGGGTCACAAATATTAAGAGATATTTATTAATTTGTGAGAGTTGAATATGTTATAAAAAAATTTTTGATGATGTGCAAAAAATTTCAAGTTTCCATAATGAATATCTTGCAAGATATGAGGTTTAGACCAAAAAAGGGTTCTTAAGAGCATGTTTTCCAACTCGGTATGGGAAAGATTGCTTGCATTACACATGTTACCTTTACATGGTCCCTTGATCCTTTTATGGATGATGAATCATGGAGATAATAATATCTCAGAGTTGTAATGAGTTTGAATTAGACCCAAACATTTATGAATGAAGATTAAGAAGGTAAATTTCTTATTATGAGCTTGAAACCCTAGGTTGAGAGAAATGGAGGAAAAATTCTTGGTATGAGCCCAGAATGGATTTATATTTATATTATAATTATTGGATGTTATAAATGAATCCTCCAGGTTTCTAAAAGGGTATGGTAGAAATTTTGGTGATGACTGGACCCCACTCAAACATGTCTGCTTCTAAATAAGTTCGTTTTTTGAAAATATTTTCCAAAGGAGTTACAAAATAAATGGAAATTTTTGTTAGTATGGGAGTTTTTCTTGATTTCCATTGTTTTTTCATACCATGGTGATGCATCTAAATATAAAATTGTACCCTATTTGTGAAGACTAGTCAAAGGGTAGTTTCAAACAGTTTCCAAAGATATTCTTGGTTGAAGGCCTTCCACTTAGAGTTGGAATGAGTTCCAATATTTTATGGAAATAGGTTTCAGATATATTTCTAGTGGCATAGTTTTTGTATCATGATAATTAGATTTGATGGGTCATCCAGGGAATTTTGTGAGGAAGAATATTGTTAGTTTTCCATGACAGGTTTTCTTAGGCTGAAATAATGAATTGAATGACCCATGAAATGGATTAGATAATGCTTGTTATTAGTTTTAAAGTAAAGAGGGATAATTTTATTTCGTATTGAAGGCCTTTGTAGGTCTTGAAAGTGGCGGAAAGGGTGCAAACCAGTTGAGTTCCTAAAAATTCTTTCTGAGAAGTTCAGTTTTGTGAAGAGGATAGTTGGTGTGCTTTACATGTATGGATGTTTCATGAGATCTAAAATGTATAGATGTGATTTATATTTCCAAAGGATTACAATGATTTTTTAAATGGCATAGTTGAGGTGTTATGATGTGATATAAATCATGATAGGTAAATACGGGTTCCAAGATACAGTTGTTTGTGGAGGATATGATCCTTCTTAGTAGTATTATGATAAATCGGATTAGTGTAAGCTAATTAATTACCATGAATGATGTATTTATGTGATATTTTACATGTTTTATAAATTAGAGATCTTGACTAATCAGGGTTATGGTGTTTGTGAGTTTTATCCATCTAAGTGATGGGGTTTTTAGTTGATTTTATGCTTGTTTGGTGCATTCGGGCATGACCAGAATATATGGGTCCACTGAATGAGTTTTTTAATAAATTTAATGTTATATTTTTTTTTTTTTTTGGTTTATCTATTTTTATAGGACTTACTAGTTTTATGTTTATGAGAAGAGAAGCATATAAAAGTGAAGAGTGGTTCATTTTTTAACTAGCCGAGTGATAGCAAAAAAGTGTGACCTAATTATGAGTGTGGAATAGGTATGAAGAAATAATTTCATAGTTGAGGAAGTGTGTAAAAGGATGATAAATTTTAGATATCTTGAATGCAATAGGTTGAATCCAAATCAGGTCATGGATGTCTAAAATAGAGCAAGTTGAAGAAGAGGGGGATTGAAGAGGGTTTGAAGGAATTTGGAGCTGAATTTTGGGATCAATATTAGTTGAGGTATCAACATATTGTTAGTGGTCATAATTCTGAAAAATCTCTTATGATGATTCATATTCATAGGAGTCTCTTGTTGAGAGTGATATTAACAAGGGTTTAGGGGTTGGTGCTCCTTATGGGGTTGGTGCCTCGCTAAAAAAATATCTTATTATGTGTAATATTCACTTGAGTATTTTTTTTGTGTAATATCAGAAAAAAAAATTAGTGGGTTTTCTTCCCCTTAAGGTTTTCCCACTTAATTCTTGTGCTTATGTGTTCTCTCCCATGTATTATGTTCATTAGAATGTATGTTGTACACTTAATAAGCTCTTATTGAATGTATATGGTTGAATGGATGTTAATGGTTTCTGGAACTAATGGTAACTGAAGCAATAAAAATTTAGGATTGATTCACCCCCTGTCTCAATCCATTGTGGTTTCAATAATGGGTATCAGAGAATGTCCTTATGAAGAAAGTTTAACAACTTGAAGGAGATCCTTTGAAGAACAAGAATGGGTAGATTTTTGGATGTTGAGGTAACATTAAGAATGAGGAATGAGGTTTCTCATTTAGTAATTCATAGCTTGCAAGATAAAATCAAGTGCATGGAAATAGAGCATGGTCAATATATCAATAATTTGGAATCTTAATTGGAGAGTGTGACTAAATGCCTAAAGGATAAAAAAGGAAACTTGTTCCAGGTATGAAGAGAGGTTGAAAACATTAGAATCTGATTTATAACATGTTTTTAATAGGTTGAAGAGGTATGGAAATTTAGAAAAGATTTCTGAAACTATTAAGGGGATATTGGAGATCCAAAGAGTGGCTAGTGGAAAAATAGGCCTAGGGTTTAAAGAAGAACATGTTAAGAATGATGATGAAGCTAGTCCAAGTTATAAATTTGATGAGAAAGTAACCAAGAATGCTGATTTGAGAAGGTCAAACCTTGTTAGACAACCTAATGTTATGAGGTATGGCTCTTCATTTAATGGTTATTGTTATATTTGTCATGATTTTTTTCATAGAGCTAGAGATTACAAGAGAAGGTATTATAGGGGTGTTGAAATTTTTAAGGGTGAATCTCATTCATGTTGTGCGTATGGACACAAATCCAAGGATTGATTATTTGGAATGGTGTTGTGTGTTTCAAGTTTCATAAACAAGGACACTTTGCTAGATTCTATTATCAAGTGAATCTTTAAGATTCAATAACAGGTTTTAAGGTCAAAATGAAAGAGTTTTCAAGAAGAAAATTCCAACGAGTGAGTCTAATAATTTCATGTAGGATTATAAGGTTAGGAAGGTTGTTGATCAAGAAAGAGAAGTCAATATATCTTATTCTTAATCTGATTTAAGGATTAATGAATCAAGGAATGATAAGAATGGTGATTCAAAATTAGAGGTGCTCAGTATGAAGACTAATCCAATGAATATTCTTACAGAGATTTCTAGTGCTATCAAGATGGAATACAAAGTCATCAAGCCCAAATGAATTCAAGGAAGTATGTTTTTTCTATTTGAAGAGATCATGTAGATTGAGCAACAGGGGTGGAAGCCTGATAAATTGTATTAAAATCAATCAACCATTTACATATGAATGAGATGCAATACTTATAGGTATTGAACAGCTGAATACAAACAAGAAACAAAGTTACACAGGTGCAACCATATTCCTAAATACATAAGCTTCCAATATTACATCTGGGAAGCATAAAAATACAATCAAACAATTATATTGTCAAAACAATATAATAGCTCCTGTATTGTTCAAATACAAACAATAAGATGGTTATAATTAAATATAACCATATAAACAATAGTAAAAAATTTAATATGAAATGAATAATTAATTAATAGAATAATATTATTTTATCCTAACATTCCCCCCCTTAATTTTGCATTGTCTCAAGGGATGAGGAGACGAAATCTCTGAACAGGTCGAACTTGTCATGTGCAAGTGACTTTGTGAAGATATCTACTCGTTATTTAGATGTTGGATAAAATTGAAGCTAGATGTTGTGCTTCAACACATGTTCACATATGAAATGAACATGTACCTCAATGTTCTTTGTTCTCTCATGAAAAAATGGATTGCAAACAAGTTTGAAAACACCTTCATTATCAACATAAATGGCGGTCTGTTTGTCCTGTGGTATTCCAAGTCCTTCCAGTATGTGGTGTAGCCATATCGCTTCACAGATAGCTTCTCCTGTAGAACGATACTCGACTTCTATGGAA
Source organism: Taxus chinensis (assembly GCA_019776745.2). NCBI lineage: Eukaryota > Viridiplantae > Streptophyta > Pinopsida > Cupressales > Taxaceae > Taxus > Taxus chinensis. Next base: position 638,266,399 of record CM034152.1, on the reverse strand, counting down.
GAGTGAGAAATGAAGTGTTGTTTCTTGCTTCCCCATGATATTGGTCTAGATCCCATAAAGAATACAAATCCATAAGTGGATTTTCTATCATCAATGTTACCAACATGATCTGAATCCGAATATCCAGTCAAGAAGTTGTCATTCTTCTTGTATTTTAGACCAAGATCCATTGATCCTTTGAGATATCTCAAAATGTGCCTTGTTGCTTTCAAATGACAAACTTTGGGTGTGTACATGAACCTGGATAGATAGCTCACTGCAAAGCTGATATCTGGCCTAGTGTAGGTCATGTAAATGAGACTCCCAAATCAACTTCCAATAGAGAGTGGAATTTACCTCAGGAGATGGATTTGAATGAGATAACTACAATTTGTTCTCCATATGTGTAGAAATTGGTGTGCAATCCATCATCCTAAATTTCTCAAGTGTTGTCTTGGTATATTTCATCTGAGAAACAAAGATGTGATTCTCTTTCTGCCATACTTCCAATCTAAGAAAATAATGCATTAGCCCGAGATCTGTCATGTCAAATGATCGATTAAGATCTTTCTTCATTGCATCAATCATCCTCACTGAACTACCAATGATGACTAGATCGTCGATATAGAAAACGAAAATCACAATATCTCCCCCTTACTTTTTGAGGTAAATATTGGGATCGTATGGATTTCTAATAAATCCATGTTGTACAAGATGCTCATCAATCTTGATGTACCATGCCCAGGGTTCCTATTTGAGGCCATACAGAGATTTCCTAAGTCTGCATACCTTTTCTTCTTGACCAAGTACTACATATCCCTTAGGTTGAGTCATGTAGACTTCTTGTAAATCTCCATTCAGGAAGGTACTTTTTACGTCCATCTGATGGAATTTCCAACCAAACTGTGCAGCTAGAGCGAAGATCATTCTGATTGTTTTGATCTCAGTTGTGGGAGCAAATGTTTCCTCATAGTTTATGCCTTCTTTTTATGCATACCCCTTTCCTACAAGTCTTGCTTTGTACTTTTCTATTGTCCCATCTACTTTGTACTTTGTTTTTAATATCCATATGCATCCAATGGGTTTCTTTCCTATTGGAAGATTGACAAGATGCCAAGAGTTATTCTTCATCACTATTTGATATTCAAATTCCATGCAATCTTTCCAAGCTTTGACTGTAGAGCTTCCTAGACTGTAGAGGGCTCATCAGATTCAATAAATCTACTAATCAAAGAAAAATTAACTTCTTCTCTTTCTTTATTGTGAGTCTGTGGTCTAGGGGTGGATGTATCCAGTAGAACATCCATTCTTGCATCTCGTAATGTGCTAGTACACCACCTAGGCATACGCTAAACTATTCCCGTTGGTCATGGTTCTATCTGATCAACACCATCATCCCCATCATCACTTTCATCTTCTAAGGGAACATCAGCTTTAATTTTTACAACTGGTGAAAAATCTACATATGGTGAGTCTAGAGGAGGAGTCTCTACTTCCTTCTTCTCAAAAAAAATCAACATCTCTACTGGTGTAGAATTTTCTTGTCTTAGGATCCATTAATCTTTACCTAAGAGTCTCTTCACTGTACCCAATGAAGATGAGTTTCTGTGACTTCATGTCCAATTTATTTATGTTCTTCTTGGGTATGTGCATGTTTTCTTTGCACCTGAATACTCTGAGGTGTGTAATATATGTTTTCCATTTTGACCATGCTTCTTGTGGTGTCACTCCTTCAAGAGCAATTGTGGGAACTTTGTTCAAATAATACACTATTGTTTTTGCTTCTTCTACCCAGAATTTCTTTGTAAGTCCAGAATCATCGATCATGCATCGCACAATTTCCATGATAGTAAGATTTTTTCTCTCAACAACATCATTCTACTACGGTGTGTGTGGAGGAGGCATTTGTCGACAAATCCCATGAGTTTTTAGGTAGTCTTTGAACTCATTACTGGTGAATTCCCCCCCTCGATCTAAGTAGAGAGTTATGATGTGACGACTAGTTTCATTCTCAATTGCTACTTTGAACTTCTTGAAAGTTTCAAAAGCTTCACTTTTCTTGCAAAGAAAAAAAATCCACAATTTCCTTGAATAGTCGTCAACACATAGCATGAAGTACTGAAATCCAGAATGACTTGGTTGCATCAAACCACAATGATCAGTATGAACCAGATCTAGCTAACCATGAGATCGATACGTACTCTTCTAGAATGAATTCTATGGTGTTTTCCTACTAGATAGTGAGGACACTTGTCTATATCCTTCTGAAGAAATGGTAGCCCATGTACCATATTACGTCGATGAAGTGTATCAAGATACTTGAAACTTACATGACCAAGTCTCTGATGCCACAACTGTGTTGAGGTGGAGTTCTTAGCCACAAGTGCTTGATCATCTTTGTGAATAAAATCAAGTTGGAACATGCGTCCCACATTGGAGGCTTTTGCAACTATTTTAGAGCCTTGTGATTTATCTCGAATTAAGCATGTTTTCTTGTTGGAACAACTATAAAATTCAATTTTTATGTTGTGATCAAGGAGTTGACTGACTAAAAGAAATATTTTTTTCAACCCAAGGACATATAAGACATCTGATATTCTACAGTTGCGTGAAACCAGGGGTAGAAAAAAGTTCCCAATCCCCTAAACTGTATATGAAGAATCATCTCCTGACGAAACATGATTTTTTGATGGCATGTCCATCATTGAAATAAACTAGTCTCTATGGCCATTCATGTGTTGAATGGCCCTTGAATCAACATACCAAACATCACTAGATGACGTGGATGGTTCACTTGATCGAGCAGTGAACAAGTAGTCTTCATTGTCTAACTATTCTTGTTGGTCAGCAATGTTTCCTTGCTGGTGGGGTCTTCTTTTCTAGTTCCCCTTTTTCTAACCATGATTTTGGTTAGAATGTTCCTTGTAAGAATATTTTTGTTGAGGTCCAGAGTTGCTAAATGAACCTTTCTTGCAAGTATTATACCAACAATCTTTTAGGTCATGTCCTCTTTTGCAGATAGGACATTTATTCTTCTATTGTCTGTCCCCTTGATTCTGATTTTGATTTTGGGACTTTTGATAGGAATTAGGTTTTCCTTTGCCTTTTCCTTCCCAATTTTGATGTGAAGAAAGTGCATGCTCCTCTTCATCATCCTTATTATGTATGGATTCCTCTTGTTGCAGTAATTTTACCAATTTTTCAATTCTAACTGTCATATCTAACATGTTTAGTGTTGTAAAAAAAATGTGGTAAGAAGACGGGAGTGCTCTTAGAATAATGGGAACAAGAGCATCATCTTAGACTGCTTCTCCTAGGGCTAGAAGTGAAGCCCTCAACTCTACAACTCTTCTTAAGAAAGCTTCAATTATCTCATTCTGTTTGAACTTTAATGCATGTAACTGACTCTACAAATTCAATATAACATTCTTATTCTTAGCCTCATATACTGTGCTCAACTTATCCCATGCTTCTTTGGTTGTGGCATCTTGAATGTGGGGTTGCACATAGTTGAACACTCTAAACAAGATGATGAGTTTTGGCTTTCTAAGATTCTATATCAAATTGCCTCTATTGTGTTGTATCAGTTGTTGATATGGTCAAAGTACCAGTCACAACAGGCCAGATTTCTTCAAACTCAAGTTGTTTCTTGATTTTTGTCTTCCATGCAGCATATTTGTTTCCTCTGAGTAATTTTGAATCCAAAAGAAAAAATTTGGGGACATTGGTGCCCATTTTATAGAGATCACTGATAGATTTTGGCTCTTATAATTCCAGGTATAAGGTCTCCCAATCTATATACCGTCAGTCTTATATACCGAACCTTTCTATATGCATGCCCTTCTGATATACCTGGCGGTATGTGGAAGAATCTCGCCCTTTCTATATACTTAGTGGTACATAAAAGAGGCGTTAACATACTTGAAAGAATTCAATATGTGGTACCAAGATAGTACTTAAAGAGGTCTATGTGATTATTGACATTGGCTAAAAGAAATATCCTCATACGTGCGCATAACTTCACTATATACTTAGATAATTTATCAGTCTGGATTTATGTCGTGCAATCGTTCACAGATGGATGGGATGGCTCATAGTGTGTGCATTGTGACCTTATTACTCCCCATCGATTTAAAGGGTCGATCCCCAGACGATGTTGTTGTAGTTATATTAGGCGTTAACTATAGTAGTAGTCATGACGGCTTTACCCGTAAGCGCTTCCCAGAGGCACCGTATATACTGAACACTGCTAATAAAATCTATGATCTCATGAGTGTTTTAGAATAAAAAAAATTTACTATTTTTTAGTACAATTCTGCTAGTTTCTGAGTAGTTACAAAGTTTTCAGTTTACTATGGCAACCTATAAATTAGTATAATATATTGTAGCATGCAATTACATTCAAAAATATATAAAAAATTGAATGGAAAGAAAAAAATATATTGTTTTTTCGGGCCCTGGTGGCCTCTCGAGCCCAATACGACCAAAAACACCAAAAACTTGCAAAAATATAACTGAAAATGCAATTTCTAGATGGGCCTCCTTTAGAAAAAAATGTCCAGAATGAAAAAAACAGGCTGAATGGGGAAATTTTTTTACCCTAAATTAGGGATTTCCCCGTTTAAATTTAGTTAGTTATAACTAAATTTGAATTTTTTACTAAAGTTAGTGGTTCTACCAAATTTTCCCAAAATGAAAAGTTGGGGATGGGATTCAAACCCCGCACCTCCCAATTCTAATTCGTTCCTCTTAACCACTTAGGCTCAATGAGTGCTTAGTATATGAAGATAAGTATATTGTATTTAAAGTAGATGAAAGGCAACTTACCTCATTAAAAATGATGTAGCTAGAGTGGAGATAAGATCCACATGGCTTGCGAGTAAAGGTAAAGCATTTAGGGTTGCAACTAGAAGTAGGTTAGATCTAAAATGCATTTAGTTCTATTTGACCACCTTTTTATTCAATTTTTTGAGCTTCACGCCTTTAGATATTTGAGCTTCATGCATTTTTTATTTGCTAATGTCATTCATTTGGTGTTGTACGTAAGTCATAGAGGATGTCGATGGGCTAGGAGGAGATCAGCATAGCAGGGTCAATGACTATAAAAACTAGAGGTCTCCTTTCCTTTATATGCCCTCGCCTATTTACAATGGCCACTGTTTTGTATTGATTTTCTATGATACTGAGCCCCTTTTGTTCACCATTTTTTAATATTGTGTAGGTTCACAGGTAGAAGGAGAACACTCGGCTTGGATGCAGAGGATTGAACACAAAACCTGGCCATAGAAAATATCTCACATCTTGTTTTGTATAGTACAGGTCACCCGATCGATGATTAGTGGGCTCAACTCACCAACATACAAAGCAACTTGGTCTATATACCCTATAATCATCTTAGTGAAGAAGGGTAACAGCTTGCCTAGGAGCTCAAATAGCTTGGCTAATAAAATGTGAACATGTAGCAGTAGCTAAAATCTCCTCTAATATTTAGAGGTAAAACCCCCATTGGGGAATTTTTTTTTTAAATTACATCCAGGGAGCAAAAAATTCCTGGTGCAGGAGGCACCTAAGCAAAAAACAAAATTGCCTTAAAAACACCTGGAGAATGGCCAAAGGTTGTGGAGATACAAAACAATTTAGGAAGTTGTTGGAGGCAACACAAGCTCTCCTAGAGTGTAGAATCTCCTCCAAAATTGTATGTTTCCTCTCTACAACCTTCTATGATTCATAAGTCTAGATTATCGCTCTAGTACCAAATGTAGATTGAGTAACACGGGCGAAAGCCTGATAAATTGTAGTAAACTCAATCAACCATTTACATATGAATGAGTTGCAATACTTATAGGTATTGAATATCTGAATGCAAATAAGAAACAGAGTTACACATCTGTAACCATATTCCTAATTCCTAAATACATAAGCTTCCAATATTACATCTGGGAAGCATAAAAATACAATCAAAAAATTATATTGTTAAAAACAATATAACAACTCCTGTATTGTTCAAATACAAACAATAAGATGGTTATAATTAAATATAACCATATAAAAAATAATAAATTTACTAATATGTAATGCATAATTAATTAGGATAATAATAATATTTTATCCTAATAGCTCATAACTAAATAAAATTCAGGTGTCTCATTTTCATTCATTCTCCTTTACATAAGAAGTTGTGAAGACTAGGAGTATGGGAAAGTTCAAGAGTTATAAGGTATGATATGGGATCTTTCCATGTATTTTTGATCTCGTGTTCCTTAAATTTGTCTAAGTTTTTTATGTTGTCTTTGTCTCTAAGAGTGTGTCAAGTTATTCTTTGTCATCCTAGAGAGTAAGTGTCAAACAATGAGGTTATGTTGATGTTGAAAAGTGTTAAAGGTATCTTATGGTATGAATTAAAGTGTTGTATCATGTTAAGATGATGGGGTAATATGTAAAAAAAAAATTTCTCATCCAATATGCATAAAGAGAGTTTTTCTCATCTTGTATGATTTTGAGGTGTTTCTAGCCCTTTAAAAATTATTGGCCATGATGTATCCAAAAATTATCACTGTCTATCAAGATGTATGCACTTTGTCAGTAATATCAAGAGTAAACATGTCTATATCAAAAGATATTTGAGTAAAGTTTAATCAAAAGGTATATATTGTATCCTATATAAATGTAATGTCAAAGTTGTAAGCTGTGTCTAGATGATCTTTGATTTTCAATTCTATGTTTACCAAAGGTTCTATTTTCACTGTAAGTCTGATGAGAAATGTCATGGTTCAAGTGTGCTATCAATAAGTCATGTTCTTGGTTTGGGTACTATTTATTTGAACACTTAATGTAATATTTTTATGCCTTGTCATGTTTGAGATATTTTTGTCCCTGTCAAAATATGTTTGAAGGATTCTTAAGAGAAACGCAATTAAATTTTATATCCAATCATGTCATCAAATGATTGTGTCAAACTGTTAAGAGGATGTAAGTAAAGGCACTACAAATTGAATTTCAATAGGATCTAAGATTGTTAAGACCATGAAGGATAAGAGTGATCTATGTATGAGAAAATAGAGTGCTACAGTGGTCATAAGAGTGTTGCATGTCTTAAAGGAATTTGTTTGAGTCTTCAAGGTGATCTTGTTATTTTGTTGCAATTTTGTTACATTTCTGTTGTGTTTTTGTTGTGGTCCTGTTGTTTTTTTCCTGAATATATGTGAATACATCAAGAAGTTGTCCAAGGATGATGTCAAGGTGAAATGAAGCACTCCAGGTCAATGAGTAAGTTGACTAGGTTCATATGGTGTGTTATTTATCCTTATTACATGTTTGAAGATGCCTTCTAGTGTTCTCGTGATTGTTGAAGGTAGTATGAATAAGTTTAAGCTTTGTTAAGTTTGTGAAATCATAAATGATATGTTCTTTAGTGGAGATACATTGTTACATGTCTGAGGATAATAGGAAGAAAGATTCATTGCATAAGTTTGTAGGTGGTTATTTTACACTAAAATGGTGTGCTACAAGTCTGATGTAGTCCATCAAGGCAGGGGGGATCTTGTATTAACTTTTAATCAAGTGAGAAACATGCTAATAAGGCTTTTGTGGAGGATTTACTCTTAGTTAGTAGGTATACTCCAAGGGGCAGTAAGTCATGAGTTGATTATATTTGATAGAAGGTAAAGAAGACCAAGGATATTAAAAAGTTACTTCAGGGCAGTAATGATGTGCTTGACCTAGTTCTCATGACATCTATGCAAGGTATGTGTTTTTTTTGGTTTCCAGTTACATATGGATGGAAATAATATAGAGGTTTAAGTGATGAATCGTCTTCCATAAGGTGAAAAAGATTGGTCTGATAGGTTTAAAAGTGATCTTCAAGGCTTCATATTTTGATTGTTTCTTTTGAAATGATAATGCAAAGTACAAGTCTGTATAATACTATTTTTAGCTGAGACAAGGAAAGAAGATGTTAAGACAGATGCTTTAAGCTGAAAATTGGGCTCATTGACATGTATGATTGCTATACCTATGGGGATTTTTGTGTTCTATTGTTGAGAAGAAGGCTAAAAACAGTGTATTGTAGTGTAATGATAGTATTAGAAGAATATTTTGTGCTTTCAATCCTTTTTAAGACCTTAAGAGAGATTTTTTGTTGAGATAGAGACAAAGTGAAGAGATTATCATTTCTGGGGAATCCTTGTGACAATCATATCAAGTCTATGGATCAGTTTTTTTTGCTGAAGAAGACAAGAAAAGATATAGTACAGTCCAAGGTGGAGTCACTTGTGTAAGTAAGATTTGTTTTGTGCATTTTTTCCATCATTTCTAGTTTTGTGGATTCATTTTCCATGTCCAGTAGTCATTATAGCATTTTTCATATATGTCAATAGGAGAAAAAGGCATCAAAAACATGGAAATTAGTCAAGTAGGTGTGTTTTACCTAATGGTTACCATATATGTTTTTGAAGCTTGTTTTCATCAATGACAAACAGGGAGATTGTTGGCCATTATGTGTTTTTGTTGTCAAATGATGTCAATTCCATTGATGGACAAGCATGTCATGAGGTCATATGTGTCTCCATGAGGTTTATTTATGTGTTTAGCATGAATTTTGATTCATAGTGTCTAATTTGGTGAAGTTCTATGGTGTTCAGGATGATGTTTCAGTATGCGTGGTCATATTTTAATTGATCTTAAGTTAAGTAGAGGTTTTTATGAAGTATTTCATGGTTAGTATGGAGTGTCAGAGGTATATGAGTGTCTGCAAGATAGAATTCAGGTTGCTTCAAAGTATGAACTATTTTTTTCGGAGTCTATACTAAATGCTTCAGAGTTTGACTAAATATTGTGTTAATTATATTATTATGACATGTGGTAAAGATTAAGTAGATGCAGCATGAGCTAAAGAGGTACATGTATAAGTACTGAGATTGGTTTACATGTGTTCATCTAGGCCAAGTTTAGGTGCTTGAAGGTTAAATGAAGCATGATAGAGAGGTGCAAATGTTATATGAGATCATGGATACATGTAATAGTGTGAGACAGGTCCTTTTGGAGATCTTGGAAGCACATATATGAGGTCTGACTACTTTCTCATTGTGGGAGTTGTAGTGTTCTATTGTTGAGAAGAAGGTTAAAAACAGTGCTATTGTAGTGTAATGATAGTCATTAGAAGAATATTAGGTGTGCTATTCAGATCCTTTTTAAGGATGCTTAAGAGAGATGTTTTTGTTGAGATATCAGATTCAATAGTGAAGAGATTAGTCATTTCTGGATGAATCCTTGTGACAATCATATCAAGTCTATGGATCAGTTTTTTTTAGCCTGAAGAACATGACAAGATCCCTAAGAATATAGTACAGTCCAAGGTGGAGTCACTTGGTTCATGTAATATATAGATTTGTTTTGTGATTTGGTGAGAATTCCATCATGTCTACTAGAGGTTATTGTGGATGCTCAGGGAAAAATTTCCATGTCCAGTATTCATTGTAATGCATATTTTGCATAATATGGGGTCAATAGACCAGGAAAAAGGTTCTCAAAAACATGGAAATTAGTCAAGTAGGTGTGTTTTACCATAATGGTTACCATATATGTTTCTTGGATGACACTTGTAACATTTACATGGGCTCCTAATGACAAATAGGGATGATGAATTGTTGGCCAGATTATGAATGTTTTTGAGTTGTCAAATGATGTCAATTCCATTGATGGCCCAAAGCATTGTACATGACGGTCAAGATGTAAGAAGATCTTCATGAGGTTTATTATGATGTTTAACATGAACCCTTGATTTGTAGATGTCTAATGGAGGTGAAAATTCTATGGTGTTCAGGATGAGTTTCAGTATGCATGGTCATATTTTAATTGATCTTAAGCTTAAGTAGAGGTTTTTACTGAAGTATTTCATGGTTAGTATGGAGTGTCAGAGGTATATGAGTGTCTGCAAGATAGAATTCAGGTATGCTTCAGAGTATGAACTATTTTTGATTAGCAGAGTCCCCACTAATAACATGCTTCAGAGTTTGACTAAAGAAGTTCAGATTGGTTAATTATAGGTATTATCCACATGTGAGTTGCAAATATTAAGTAGATGCATGAGCTAAAGAGGTACATGTATAAGTTTGAGATTGGTTTACATGTGTTCATCTAGGCCGAGTTTAGGTGCTTGAAGGTTAAATGAAGCATGATAGAGAGGTGAAAATTTATATGAGATCATGGATACATGTAATAGTGTGAGACAGGTCCTTTTGGAGATCTTGGAAGCACATATATGAGGTCTGACTACTTTCTCATTGTGCATACTAGGTCTAATCCTAGTGTTTATAAGGCTATTAAGGTATGATAGTCATTTTTAGGTGTGTATGAGATTTTTAGGATGCTCAGGAATGTGTGTAATATCATATTCAATATGTAGAGATTGTTTTTAGATGTTTCATGTGTCGTTTCAGTGTTGGTTCAATTTGTTATAGCCTAGAACGTGAAAATCCCTAAGAATTAGTCATAAACTGAGATGGTTCATGAATATATAGATCTATTTATGACTTGGTGAGAATTGGATATGTTACTAGAGGTTATTTTGATGCTGAGGGAAAAATTTCAGGTTTCCTTAATGAATATTTTGCAAAATACGGGGTTTAGACCAAAAAAAAGGTTCTTAAAAGCATGATTTCTAGCTCCATATGGGAAATATTTTCTTGGATGACACTTATAACATTTATATGGGCTCCTAATCCTTTTAGTGATGATGAATTGCGGAGATAAGAATATTTTAGAGTTGTAATGAGGTCAAATGAGGCCCAAAATTGTACGAATGAAGATTAAGAAGATAAACTGCTTATTATGATCTTCAAACCCTTGGTTGAGATTCATGGAGTAAAAATTCTTGGTATGAGCCCATAATTTATTTTTATTGCTAGTAATTTTACTATATTTTTTAGATAAATCGTCTAGGTTTCCATAAATTTATGGTTAGAGTTTTTATTGATTAGCAGACCCCACTCAAACAGGCTTGTTTCTAAAGAAGTTCAGATTGGTAAAAGGTTTTCCAAAGGAGTTGCAAAATAAGTGGAAATTTTTTATCATGGTACTTTTTGTTTGTTTCCATGGTGGTTTTATACCATGGTGTTGCATCTAAATAGCAAAGTGTGCCCTATTTGTGAAGATTAGTCAAAGGGCAGTTTTGTGGTAGTTTCAGGTAGTTACAAAAATGGCATTGGTTGAAGGCCTTCCTCTTGGAGTTGGAAGGAGATGCAATATGTTCTATAAAGAAGTTTCAGATATATTTCTGTTGGTATATATTTTGTCTCATGATAATGATATTTTATGGGTCATCTAGGTTAGTTTGTGAGGAAGAAGATTGTTGGTTTTCTATGATAGGTTTTCTGACGTTGAAAGAATGAAGTGAATGAGGAATCAGATGGATTATATGATTATTTATATCCATTTGAAATTGAATATAGATTAATTTTTTTCCGATTGAATTCTTTAGAGGAATTGAAAGTGGAACAAAGGGTGTAAACCAGTTGAGTTCCTAAAACTACTTTATGGGCAGTTCAATTTAGTAAAGAGGAAAATTGGTGTGCTTTGCATTTATGGATGTTTCATGAGATTTAACATGCATGTGTGTGATATAAATGTCCTAAGGATTATAGTGTGTGGTTACATAGCATATGCGAGGTGTTATGGTGTGATCTAAAGCATGATAGGTGAAGACTGGTTCTTTAGATACAATTGTTTTATGAAGGATATGAGGCATTCTTAGTAGTGTTATGATAAATATGATTGGTGGAAGATAATTAACAACCTATGAATGATGTAGTAATGTCATATTTGACATGTGTGAGAAATTAGGGAGCTTTACTAGTCATGGTTATGGTGTTTTTGAGTTTTAGCAATCTAAATGATAGGGTTGTGAGTTGATTTTGAAGTTGTTTGGTGCATTTTAGCATGGCCGACCTATATGCATCCATTGTATGAATTTTAATAAGTATAATGTTATATTTTTTATTTATTTTTTCGATATATTGGTATAGGAGTGACTTTTTTTATGTTTATGAGAAGAGAAGTATGTAAAAGTGAAGTGTGTAGTTCATTTTTGAACTAGTCGCATGAAAGGGAAAAAGTGTGACCTAAGTATGAGTGTGGAAGAGGTATAAATAAATCATTTCAAATATTAGAAAGTGCATGAAAGGTTGAGGAATTTTGTATATCTTGAATTCAAGAGGTTGAATCCAAATCAGGTCATGAATGTCCAAGATAGACTAAGTTGAAGAAGATAGAGATTGAAGAGGGTTTGAAGGAATTTGGAGCTGAATTTTTGGATCACAATTAGTTGTGGTATCAACATATTTTCAGTAGTCATACTTTTGTAAACTATTTTATGATGATTAATATTCATAGTAGTCTCTTTTTATTAGTTATATCAACAAGGTTTGAGGGGTTGGTGATCCTTGTGGGGTTGGTGCCTCACTAAATTAATCTCTTATGATGTATGATATTCACTTGATTCCTTGTTGTGTGTAATATCATCAAAGTTTTCAGTAGGTTTTCTTCCCCTTGAGGGTTTCCCACTTACATATTATTCCTATGTGTTCTCTCTCAAATGTTATGTTCATTCAAATGTATGATGCACACTTAATAAGCTCTTATTAAATGTATGTGGTTGAATGGGTGTTAATGGTTTTTGTAACTAATTGTAAATGAAGTAGTAAATGTGTAAGAATGATTCACCCGCCATTACATTGTGATTCCAACAATTTTATGAGATCTCCTCAAGTACAATTGTGAAAGATACATTATTGAAGGTAATTAGATATATCTCTAAGGTAAGGCCACAATATGAAGTAGATATCGATTATCTTATTGAGGAATGGCTGGTATAAACACTTACAATATTATCAAATCATATGATTCCCGGTAAAATTTGCAATCAACATATGTGTGATATGCTCTATTATATAACATATTTATGGTCATCAGGGTTATAAAGTAGTAGGGTGATGAGGTATTAGTAGAAGCTAAGTACCTAGATGAGGACAATTTCTAGACCACGTTAGAAATGGATGAAAATAAGGTAGAACAAAAAAGAATATAGAGTTAAAAATGGAGAGATGGAGGAAAAAATCAAACAATTATAATAAACATGTTGAAATTTGATCTGTAAATATAAGGTATACACACCAACAAGAGTCTAATCCAAACCAGTAATAAGTGAACACATAAATACACTAGAACCATAATTGTTAATTAATATGGTACTTAAATTAGATGTCTACAGTAAAATACTCTTAGATTCCAATATTTGCAATCATATCTTAGTTCAAAAACTTTGATATCAGTAAATGACCATCAAATCAATTCATACAAATAAATTAACTTTCAATTATACAAATTTTCTTTCAAAAAATAAAGTGTTAAAAGATCATTTCTCTCAATTATGTTTCATTTTAAATTTTGTATGTAAGTTTTTATTATTTTCATTTATTTATAGCTTCTTACTTCTTGTATCATACATCTTGATTGCAAAATGGCTGAAATAGTTGTAAAGACATTTTTGATGAAATGGCCTCTATGCTACTTTAAATAAAATAGTAGAAGTACTCTAAAAATGTTGGTGGTATGGGAGAACACCAAAAAATCAATCCAACCCATAGAAGACATGTCTCAAACCACATCCCACAAAAACAACCTTGCTAATAGGGGTGAGACTGCATTAAGAAATAGAACAAACCCTCAGAACTCCCTTATTGTTTGGGTGAATTCCAATGAGTGACAGACAAAGAAACTCCCAACAATCATTAGGGTTCCAACAAGTGAAACTGAACACAGCCCCAATACAAAACATTAAAAGGGCATAAACATGAATAATGAAAACCATAGTAAAAAAACCTCCAAAATCAAACTGTTATGTCTGAAAAGTAGCACCCTAGGATTTGCATATTACAAAACCATACTTTTGATTAACCTGGGATTGTCTCAAGGTGTGGGACCCTTGAAATTGAGACACACCTCCAGAGAAGGCTGGTTCCTGACCTATTCTATTGCTAACCTACTCCTAAACTACCAATTCTAAGGGACCAGAGGAGGAGAAATACATAAATATGTAAATCCTAAACTAATTGGCGGCGGAGAACACCAAAACAAGATTACAGAGATTCCTAGTGAGTGAAAGTGGATAAAATGAGGAAGGAGAGGACAGACGAAGTGCCACAATCCCCAAACATATTTTAACCTCCAATTTCGTGGAGCACAAAAAATCTAAGCCTTGTAAAGGAACATAATATGCATAATATACCTACAAAATATAATAGAAGGCAAGAAATGCAATATAAATCAAGTTGGGGGAAGAAGAGCCACAAAACACTAATTTTATTTCTTAAAATGATGCACAATCCATTATAGTATAAGAACAAGGAAAGAATACTTCACAAAATTGCCTAAATTTGAGGCTTGCAGCTCACAAAAGTGCTAGAACAATTTTGGAAGAGTTCCTTTACAATTTTGAAATCTCTCCTCCTTCGAATGAGGGGAATTTACATAGATATAGAGAAAAGGAGCCACCAACCAATATCATTCATTAATTTTCTGTACGGAGGTATGGATGACCATGCCTCATTAATATGGTTATTGAACTACCTTGTACAGTGTCAATAATGTCCATACGTATCTAAAAATCTTTGTTATCTCCCGATGAAAATCACTAGCTGACACATGACAAGGATGGAAGAATCGTCATCAATAAGAGGGAGGATTGTCACACGACAAGAATAAATGATGTCACATAACAACAAGAGGGGGTGACATGCATCAATAAAGGAGGTTAACACAAGACAGGAAGTGACACTGACATGTGACGAGAAAGTGGTGGTAATGAGGAAGGTATGTTGTCACATGTCAAGAAGAAACAGTTGATGTGTGACAAGGGAGGATGTTGACGCACAATGGGGAAGGACGTCGATGTGTGACAAGGAAGGAAACTGGAACGCAACAAAGAGGACATTAATGTGTGACAAGGAATGACACTAATGTATGACAGGGAAGGACGTTGACACATGCCGGGGAAGGACATTAACACATGACAAAGAGGATGCTGACATGTGGTGGGGAAGGACGTTGACACGTGACAAAGAGGTGACAATCTATACATTTTTCCAACTGACCATTAATGCAAATCCTACTCCAAACCTTCGCTGTGGCTCGATGGTAAATTTCTTCCATTAACTATTAATTCCCTGACCTCTTGAAGGTTAATGCATTTTCCAAGGGGTTACAGAAAATGGATAACACAAACCTTATCCTTCCACTAGTTAGGGAAGGAAGAAATGAAGTTTCAAAACATTCATGGACACAAAGTTGTAGCAAATACAACATGATGGATGAAAAAGAGGAAAATACATGAATTGATGGCCTCTACTACCAATAGAGAAAACCATAAACAATTTTTCACCCACAACCATACGAAAAATGAATTGGTAAACAGGGTAGGGTAAACCATAATAGCAAAAAATCACAACTGAAATAGAGTCCTGAAAAAATAAAAAACTATAAAACCACAACTAAAAATTAACCAAAACAAAGAAAAGTGGATACAAGTTACACCACCAAAACCCAATTCTATATTGGTTATAACCAACCTATCCCATGACCACCTCAAGCACAAAGTATCAACGGCTTGAAGTAAGGAAATTGATGAAAAAAAAAAATGGAAAAACACTACTCTACAATCACCACCAATGAATCTTCTCACCACATAATGTGCTAGAGGTACCAAGGTACCTAGTTTCTCCTACCCTAATGCTCTTGCAATGAAAACCCTAACCCTAAAGTTTTAGGGAAATGAAAGAGGGTCAGAAGGACTGCCTCTTCCATCACAAAACTAGGAGTAAAAATTTCATAAAGAATCTAAAATATTTACAAAATTAGTGTAAATAAAAATGACTGCAAATTTTAATTTTACATTTTTAACAAAAACTTAAATTATATCATTCACATATGAGAGACACATATGAGATGAGGGATTCCTCGAAGGATAATACAATATAAATATTATATTGTGATGACCAAATCAAATTACACTTTATAGAAACTCAAACATTTTTTATATTCATTTTTATATCACCTTTCAAAGTTAGACCAGTACAAATCAATCACGTGTGTTTTCTTGCATATACAAAATGATTAACTCAATAATCCTTTTTTATTTTCATTGAAAATCTTGAAACTTTGATCCCAAGGTCATAAATTGCTAAAAATGGTTTGAACAAGGTAAAAAAGTAATAATCTTAGGTTTGTTTTGTTTTTTCTTTTGAATTTATTTGTTGTTCTCCTGATTTAGTCTTTAGTGGTTTTCTTAATGAATAATTATTATTTTAAAAAGGATTCATAAGTTCAAATCGCAGTGTGGTGTGGTGGTGTGGTGTGGTGTGGTGAGGTGTGGTGTGATGTGGTTTGTTGTGGTTTGTTTTGGTGTGGTGGGGTGGGGTGTTGTATGTGTGTATGTGTGTGGGCGCATGTGAGTGCGAGTGTGTGTGTGTGTGTATGTATGTATGTATGTATGTATGTATGTGTGTGTGTATATGTCTGTCTATCTATATGTATGTGTCTATCTATGTATGTATGTATGTATGTATGTATGTACTTATGTATGTATGTATGTATGTTTTTAAAAGTGAAAAGTAACATTATATACAATGTTAATCATATAAAAATTGGGTGGTATAGAGTTATATTTTAGAATGTACAATTCAATTTTAGTTAAATTTGAGAGAAGACAACCAAAAAAAATGTCAGGTTGTTAGCAACTATAGATTATCAATAGAAAAAATTTCGATCAGAAAGGGATAGTGAATAGAAATCACACAAGACAATGCATTATGTAGTGGTAGAAAACATGGAGTCTGTTGAAAGTGGTGGTTGGTTGTTAGGCTTTCCAGCCCAGTTGTCAATTCTAAAAGGATTCTAGTCTAGGAATCCTTCACAACCATCATCTTGATTTTCATCCTTTTCTTCCTACCTAATATGAATGGAAAGAGAAATACATGGGAATTTTTCAAGGGGAGGGGATGGCAGGAGCACCTCAAGTAGTAAGTTAATAGTTACATAAATATGCATCCAAAATTAGTAGTCATTCATTTTATGTGAGATATTTTGAAGGAAATATATTTTGGTGGATGATCTTAAAAATCACCATCCTTATCGATTGAATTACAATCATTCATTCATATATATAGCTTATTTCATATACATGTGTGTATCATTCTACCATAACATAATAAGTACATGTAATGCTCTATGGTAGGAGTGGGATGGTCTCATATAAATGAATTATGCGTTCTTGTATCTACTAATACATACAAATTGCATTACCTATTTGTTAGGAATACATGGTGGTCTCATATAATGAGGGTAAGCATACTTGTATAACTGTATATATATGTACAAGTATACTAGTATTATGATGTGGGACGCATATATCATGGTAGTACATATAATGCCTTCTTACCAGAAATATGGATTGGTCTAATATAAATGAGATATATCTATGCACTATAAATACAAAATGGTCTCAAATAGATAGGATATGTATTATTCTATTATGATACATCACATACAATTCTTCTTTATATACATATAATGTGCATATGCATGTATTAGAGTGATTCATATTATATTTCCTTAATTCATTAAATGGTCTCTCTCTCTCTCTCTCTCTCTCTCTCTCTCTCTCTCTCTCTCTCTCTCTCTCTCTCTCACACACACACACACACACACACACTATATCATATACTATACATCTATAGACTTATTATATAAACAAGGTACAATGCTTCCCAGATCTAATCTTTATGTAGAAGGCGTTCTAAAAATTATATATAGGGGATGGTGATCAGTTGGCTCTGATAATGAACGTACAATCCGTATCAACATAAATCAGACGGTACAGCAGAATAGGTTTTGCATATAGTTTTAATCCTAGATGTCAACATGGAATCTAAAACACTAATTTAATTTCCATTATTTTAAATTTCAAATAATTGAAATGGTGAAGACAACATAGGAGATGTGGGGCTCTAAATATTTCCATTCCCACCTTTTCCCTCTTGTCCTTTCTCTAAAAAGAGCAGCAAACCGATCTTCATGATTTACAGGTAGAGATGAAATGTTAAATGGGTGAACCCATATCTATATGCCAAGTAGGGATAATTTTAGTGGTGAATATTCTATTTTTGAAAAAATTGAAAAGGTGAATTTTCTAGCGTGGTTCAATGACTTGTTTGCCTAAAAATTATAGTTTAATTTTTTGTAAGGGTTAGCTTCGCCTACCCTTGAAACTATCCCCTATACAATCCTAGATTATTCGCTAGGTAGAACACTACTAGCTCACTCATACCACATGGTGGCATATGTATTATCAAGTATAGTAGATGCACCAAAGGAGAGAGGAGGCTGTAAACACACGACAGATAGAGTTTATTGACGCACGATAGGAGTGCATAGGAAAAAGACACATGACAGAGAGTTTGTTGATGTGTGACATGGAGATTTTAGTGTCGCGCGACCAGAGGGCGAATGCTGTAGATGTGTGATAGAAGATTTTTTATCACGCATCAGGAGGCTTTTTGTCACACAATAAAAACCTTGTTGACGCGTGATAGAAAATCTCATGTCACATGTCTGCAACCTTATTTCACACCACTTTAAAATTAGGCAAAAAATTTTGCATACAACCCCCAAAAAATTTTCCTTCCCGTGAAACCGGTTCTGGGGATATTCCCCAAGTATTTTCCACCTCTGATTTCCAAGAGGTCTCTTAAAATGAACCCTGATGCCAAATCTCACCACCAAAGCTTCACCCTTGAGCATCTCCATCTGAGCATGCATTCCAGAAGGTAAATTATGCATCCAAACTTCCATAAAGTCATCTAATTTCCATTTCCCATCATTTATAAGTTGTTTGGCATAGTGAAAATAGACAAGTATCTCATTCAAAGCCAAAAATTTACTCCCTTGTCTAATTTTGGTAAACCCAAAATTACAATCTACTCAATGTTGATATGTCTCCAAGCAATGTAGGGTAAGTTTCTTGGATTACCTGTTAGTGCAGATTCACAGCACCCACAAATGAGTTATGGATCTACTTTTCTAAGGCAAACTCATCTGGTGTGAATGCACAACATTGAGTTTTCCCAAAGTGTGGGACCTTTGTAAATAGGGAAAGCTCTCTAGAGAAGGTTGGTTCCTCTTCCTAAACTACCTGCCACAAGCTATTCTAGTGTAGGTAAGCTAATCTAATCCTAATCTAACTTCCAAGGAGACAGGGAGAGAAAGAGAATAGAAAAAATAGAAGACTACACTAAAACGGTGATACACCATAGAAGGAAAATGTTGAACATCTATCAAAACTGTCATGGAATAAGAAGAGATAAGCAATGGGAAGGATGGAAAGATGCATCACAGGCCCAAGGATAGATTTCACACAGAAAATGTCCCAAAAACTCCATGAACACATCTCCAAACCTGTAATGAACATTCAAACATGCACAAATACCTAATGAAGAGAGGAAAGAAGAAAACAAGCAAAAACGAGCAAGGATGGATAGATGCATCATCGGACACATTTTTTGTTGCTCCAAAAGTTTACACAAAACATCATTTTAATGGTAAAAGTAAAAAAATGTCATTACAGAGCATGGGAGGAGGTTCTAACTCCATTTTTAACCCTGGGGAAGAAAGAAAGGAAGGCAGAGCAGAAAAGATGAACAAGCTTTACAAAATGAGCCAAATCTGGCTTTTAACAATGAAAATTTGAGCCCAGGAAGGAGAAAAAATGGGAAAGCATCCAACCACCAACCAAACTCATCTAATGGACCTAAAAAATGATGGGTTTCCACAAAAAATCCCATACTTCGAAGTACATTACTTTACAGAGCAAAACAGAGGCCCGTACTTCATTAAATTTGGTGGTTAGAGTCGTTTTTTGTGTTTCTTGCATGCCAGAGACATTTTTCCATTTTTCTTCCACCAAAATTCATCAAAACACAAAAATGAAGATTCCATCATGTAGATAATTTCAACATTTTTCCAATGATATAAAGAACGTAAAAATCTGAGCTCTGGATCAAAAGTTATGCCCCTCTGAAGATTTAGGGCAAAACTAGGGCAAAAATGAATTGGCGGGCCGAAAATTTGAAATTTTCCCTCTTTTTGACTTTGGGAAAATTTCCCCAAGAAGTTCTACCTCCCACCGACCTGATGCCATGTGGCTCCTTTTGATTGGTCATGGGCCTTCCCCTTACCTTTTTACGCCTTTTTGGTCTTTGAAAAAGTTTCTAAAAATTCTCCACCGGCCCGAAGCTCCGATGCCATGTGTCACCCTCTGATTGGTTGGCGGGCCATCACTTCAAAAAAATTTATTGCTGCCAACCACTCCCCCGAACTAAACACATGGTGCCTTTTCATTGGCTCAGGCCTGAACAAGCTCTTCCTCCTCTGTGGGCCCGCCTTAAGATTTTTGCCCGCCACATGGACACGTGGTAGCTTCTTATTGGTGCGGGCCATCGGGGGTGGGCTTCCCTTTCATTATTTTCCATATTTGGCAAAAAAATGAAAATTTCCTTCCACCCCTCCACCTTCCAATGCTCCGAGGACACGTGACATGTTCTGATTCGTCGGTGGGCCTTTAGGCCAAAAAATTCCTTTGCGCCGACCTTTGGGAAAATTTCCCAACTTCCTCCTGCCGCTCTGAACTCCGACGAGCCTCTAGACACGTGGTCATTTCCTATTGGCTGGCAGGCCTTCGGGACAAAAAATTTCTTCATGCACCCCACCAATACTTGGAAGAATTCTAAGTCGCCCTCGTAAATCTTCCATTCCACTGCTACAGTGGCACGTCCTAATTCGTCGACGGACTTCCCATGGGAAAATTTCCCTCTCAAACTCTGTCAAGCCATAACTTGCAAAATATGAGGAGTTAGAAGGAAAACTTTACCATTCTAGAAAGCTGAGAAAATGCCCTATCTAATGAAACCATTTCTAGAAATTTTTGAGTGCCTAGAAGATAAAAATTTCTGACTAAGACACAAGGGAGGAAGGAATGAAGGGAGTTAGCAAAAAAATAAGCAAGAGGCTTATTTTGGATAACAGTACCCATCTTGCTCGAGCACAAGAAGAACAACCTTATCTCTCAACACATTGAGAGGCCAATCATGTTACATAGAACTAAGAATAAGGACATCCAAAATACATGCCAAGAATTGATCATCCACAATTCTCTAATAACCATCAATTGCTACATGTAGACACAAAATTGTGCACTTGGGTACATTTCTATGTCCTAAAAGCATACTAGCAATTACATGATTCCTAAGCAAGAAATCTAGTGGTTGACAACTATATTTGGCCTCTTTTCTTGGTTTATTTTTTTCTTTTTGGTCTTGCACACCCTACATCCCATTCAGAACTTTTAATCAATTTATCTTGTATGAATTCAAACACCAACACCCAGCTAGGAAAGTAGCACCTAGGCACCCGTGACCTTTTATTACCTTACTTTCTCTTTTTGGGTCTCTTTTATCTCTTGGGAATATTTTTCACTTATGGGTCGGTATTTCAATCATCAATTACAAAATTCAAACAATGAAATCATATAAATACATAGTTACATTTTCAAAATAAGGGACCAAGAACTAAGCATCGCTATCATCACCTAAGCTGGCATTCCAATGGCAATAAACCATTTCAAAGGAATCCATTTAGCATCCAGACAAGGGAGAAGGGTTGCATACTATTGCATACACTACATAGGAAGGGGAAGTCTATTCTATTCCATCCAAACATACTATTAAATTTCTACATTCTAGATCTATCTCGTTATCATTTGTGCAAATTGCACAAGGGCATCTTAGGGCACCATTCTTACACACACTCACCAAAACTACATGGAGTTTGTGATGTAGTGTAGCACTCAGTTGTAAGTTCACTTTTCAGGTGACCATTTGGGTTAGTCTGAATCCCCATTCTTTATTTTCCTTTTTATTTTTGATGTGGTTTGTGGGTATGTGTAGGTGAACTTCTTTCTTATAGGTTACAGGTACCTTTAGTGATCAAGGAATGAATATCAGTGATCAAAAAGAGCTAATAGTGAGGATCTTGTGAAATAGAAGAAAGTAGTTTCTAAGCATTTTCACAGTCACCAGCACCCAGGTGACTCTGCCCTACATTGGGCACCCTTATCTAGATTTTTTCCTGATTTCCAAAATTTATAGTGAGAAATTATGACACTATCTATAGCCTGTCCAACACTTTCATCTTCCCGGATCACTTCATGTTCACTAGTAAATCAGCTAGGTCTTATCTCCCTCTCTTTCTTATGGTTTGATATCATACATTTTTATTTTCTTATATCATTACTATATTTTAGCATTAATGCATCTTTTATTTTAATAGTTACTCTATCATTAGATTTAATTAAAACAAATTAAATAAAATTATTTGGTGCACCCACTCACTTAAACCCAACCTTGCTTATAGGAACCCTTTCAATTTTCCCCCCATGGTTGAAATCTATGAACCCTCTACCGATGAAGACCTTCATGATCTCCAAGCTCACATTATTGAACATCCTCAAGATTTAGATATTCTTTTATTCACTACTCATCAGTAAGCCACCAACCTATCTAATCTCAATGCGTTTGCATCTAGTACTGCTTCCATTCCAATTACCACATAGCCTCCTAATTCTACCCTTTCACCTACCTCTACTATTCTCGCCTATATTGCTAATCCTACCAACCATTTCACTCCACATATTATTTCTCACATGTGGAAATTATTTTCTTCCATCATTCAAGACCTAGGTGCCTTATACCATGAGCTACAAGTTCAAATCCGTCAGTTCCACCAAGCCACTTCATGTTCCTCTCCATCTCTTGATTCCTCACTACTCCTTCACACCTCTTTTGGACCCGCCATATCTGCTTATACCCTTCCTCACAACTTCCTTACACCTAATATTCCCACCTTCAATGCCCATAGTAACCCTCAAGAGAATATTTGATATTTTCATGTGGCATGTCTTGACTGTGCGAATGATCAAACATTGCTAGCTAAGTTATTTCTTGTAAGTCTACAAGATTATGCCATATGTTTATTTTATGATCAACATGTTCATTTTGTAACTTTCTTTACACATTTATTTGATGTTTTCCTTTCTCACTTTTCAATAAATATTGTCACAAAAATATCCTATGTGCAACTTACTCAAATCAAACAAGGATCTAATGAGCGTCTAGCTAACTATGTGTTGCATTACAAGAACAACCTAACTAAGATGAATAATGTACTCATTGATTTTGAATTCCAAGATATTTTTGTTCAAATTATCTTACCTCTACTTCAAGAGAGTGTTATCTTTGATAACTCTCCTTCGTTTGATCAATTATTCCATACACTAAAAACACACGAAAGAAAAAATTTATCCATGGGAAATTGAAATATTATGACAATGTTTCATCATAATAATCTAATCAGTTTCAAGATAAATCTAATTTTACACCATCCTCTAATATTGTTAAAATAAAGGCCACTATTAATGTTGTTACTACACCTTAGAATCTTCAATTGCAACCTCCAAAGTATGATTTTACTAAATTACCCTATGCACCTCAGTTTCTATTGAATCAACTTATTGAAAACAACCTTACCACTCTTCCACCACCACTCAATCTTGATCCTTCTTGCCCCCATTTCTACAACTATGATGAAAATACACGATGTGATTATCACCAATGCATTGGGCACTCTACTAATCATTTTTTCAAACTCAAGCATATTATTCAAGATCTCATTGATAATACTTCACTCAAGCTCCCTGAGCCCTCTACTTCTCAACCAGTAAATGATAATACAAAGTAATAAATTATTAATGACCCTTTGCCCAAGCATGAAAAAAAAACATGATTCTTCTACCAACCACACATATCATGTTGTGCCTCCTCCTTCATAAGGGCCCCTTTATTTCCTTATTTCATCTTCTGATACATCACCTCTAGTCATTACATTCTCGAATCACGATTATCACACTACATTTACTTTGATTCCTTACATATTAATGCTTCTATTGGTTCATATATTGTTAATAATACTATGATATGTCCAACCGCTCCTATGAATGTGTGATCCATTACACTCCTAGTTATCAATTATCCACTATCAATTACAATTGTGACCCTTACAATTCTTGTACCATTTGTCATTACACCCTCAATTAAAGGTTATGACATGCTCTTACGTCTCTCTTGGCTCTTAAAAGCCCAATTCATTCCTTTAATGAATCACTTGTGTCTCAAGTTCATTCACAATAAACAAATTGTTACTATTAAATTAATTCCACCATTTCATTGTCCTACATTAGTTAATACACCAGTCATGACATCTAGGCTTTATATGCCTCTCAAATATCAAGTTGTTTCTGTACTGATCTCTCCTATTTACACATGATCTACCTCAATATGTCATCATCCTCATCATTCCATTAGTCCACCTCCTCGTCCTAAGTCCCCTATTTGGGTATCCCCTTCACATCAGTGTTCACCACCACCTTCACCACATAGGTCTCCTTCATGTACACATTATTACTCTCCTTCACCACCGATCTTAGAGCACAATAACATGCTTTTGTCTCCTCGGACATCGGGTGGAGGGCCCTTCCCTTCACTATCATCGGATATCCTACTATTCCTTACACACTTAGGGGCATCACGATTTCTCCCCCCTTTCTACTCATGTTAATTATCTCTAGTATCTACTATCACACTTCACGCTCTACACTTCACGTATAATTTTTCAAAACATCACTACACACCTTGATACACACATTATTTCATCATTACCCGATGACACACTCTAATTCCACACACCTTGAGTCCCTTCATCTTTCTACTAGAAAAAGAGACAACAAAATAATTACGTGTGCATCTCCATATTTAGTGTGTCGTGCACTTTTCACTCCTCTCGATAGAGCTTTCGCGCCACCAATCATGGCAGAACTGCCACCATAGAGAAAATTATCCATTTTTCAATTTTATTAGTGGAATTACTCTAGCCCTAAATACACAACATGGCATACAACCAGTAGTGCTCAAGAGTATTTCATAATTTTATTAGTGAGAATCAAGTCACGCCTACTAAGCACATCCAAGTTATTGTGAATGTGTACTATGTTTATCTAGTTACACATGATGATGTAGTAGTTAGGTTGTTTGTATCTTCCCTCAAAGGAAAAGCACTCAAATGGTATAGGATCTTGAGACCTACATCCATTACTAGTTGGGATGATCTTGGCACATCTCTTTGAAATTATTTTGAATATAATTCAGATCATGTATCTTTGGTAGAAAAGATGACAACAATGAGTAGAGCACCCAATGAGAAGATGACTAATTTCAATATATGATTTCAAAAAACTTGGGACAAGAGTCCCTAAAGTGGTAAGATCCACCCCTAATATGTTTCCCTATATTATATTAAGGCTTTAAATATTGAAATTTTAGTCATGATTCATTCTATGGGCGGTAGAACCTTACCAACAGCTTGTAACATTGCAGTTAGGGCATAAAATGGCCTTATTTATGCAGGGAAATTATCTACTAAACCACCCATCCCCTTGTTCCCTAAGATGCTTCAAGGGTGTTAGCCTTCCATTACTCCTATTATAGAGCTAAGTTCTAAACTTGTTAGGTTCACATCTTATTATCCCATGTATAGAAAGGAGGATGAAGAAATGAAGGCCCTAATTAGAAAGTTTTCCAATAAAGTCATATCTTTAGAAAAGTGGCAAGCGCAAGTCTTCAAAAATAATTCTAATTAAGGGTATAATGAAATCCTTCAACCCTTCAAAAATCAATATTCAAATCAGAGATATAGGAGGAACCAAAAAATTGATAGATGGCATGCTAATGTGCATCTCTTACTGAAAAAAATTCCTCCCATGTAACCCTCTTTCAGCACCCATTTCAAGCCAAACACATGTTCCTATTCAGAAGAATTTGTCCCAAGAGTTAGAATGGTGCTTTCCTTATAAACATGTCTCATAGCCAGTATAGTTATGCCAATTCCTTGTGTGCATAGGCCTACATGATTCCAAATGCTTCATGTAGTGAGCCCTCCACTAACACGCACCAACCTAAAAATGAAGAAATTCCAAAAGTTATTCTTGAGGTCAACCTTGTCTTATTTTGTTTTGATGACTTCTACGCAATGAACCAAGCTACAGATAGCTCAAATAGTTCATGCACACATGTTGTTGACAATACAAGATACAAGAAGAAGGATGTTTGATTCTGGTGCACATTCTTCAACTTCTTCAAGTCAAAGTGATCTTCAAAAGAATAAGGATGCAAGTGTAAATAAAAGTAACAGTTCTGGCGTGCAAATTCTTTGGTGTGATATTCCACATAATTCTCCAATAGAAGTGGTGCATGCTCCTCCTTTGGTAGGTTAAGCTTTTAGTCAGCCTAAAGCTTCTATTTTCCACACCTAAACAATCAAGGAAAAATAATGGTTTGTCTCAAATGCAAAAAATTTTTATGCCTTCCATTAACATTTTGGACCAGATGAAGAAGAAAAATGTAAATGTTACAATGTGGGATACCCTATCCATTCCATCTCAACGCGGCCTGTAGGATGATGCTCTAGTGTAACTCTTATGCATTGATCTAGTTATCCAAATACCTCATGTTGTTGTCAACATCTATCAAGCAAAGGAGAAGCAAGTAAAAAAAATTGTTAAAACCCCACCTCTCTATATGTCCTTAATAGTAGGAAAACATCTTGTATGTCCTAGGAATTGATTACACCCACATGTCAAAAATATTCTTACAGCTTGATGGTTCAATTTTTACCACTCTAGGAGTCATCAAAGATCTTGATTTAACCCTCCATGTATGTCCGAGCCTAATCATAACTCAAGATGGGTCAATTATTAACTTTCCTCCTTTATTTTCCCTCTCCCTACCAAGAGATTTCACAACCAATGTGGGTGCCTACTTTTCTTCTAATTGATCTCATATGTTTCTTAGAACAAGGTATGGAACCTAGTTTACCATACAAGCTAAGCCCATATTTTCATATCATATTGAGTCATATGATCCCATCACCTCTCCAATCAAATTTGCTAATTCAAGGAAGGCTAAAAAAAAAGATTCAGATTTAGAAGAACAATATATTCCCCCTCCCATGCCTGGTCTATTTCTAGATGAATGGGATAACAATTACTTAGTACTTATTGTATCTTTGAAGAAGAATTTGAACTGCCCTAGTGCCCTCAAACAAGATGAAGAGAATTCTAGACTATAAAAGTTATACTTTGATGGCTCCAGAAGTAGAAATGGAGCAGGTGCATGCATTTTTCTCATTTATCCGATGAATGATAATTTACTCTTCACACAGAGGCTATAGTTTGCATTCTCTAACAACGTAGAAGAATATGAAGCATTGGTACACGATCTTCTTATTGCTTAAAATAAAAAGTTCAAGGTGTTGCAGATTTTTGGGGACAATGAGTTGGTTATCCACCAGGTCACAAATAAGTGTGAAACAAAACAATAAGCTTCTCAAAGCTTATAAACATAGAGTTTGGGACCTCCTAGAGAGATTTGATGCTCTAAATCTGTAGGTGGTACCAAAAAATTTGAATAAAGAAGCATATCAAATGGCCATGCTCGATTTACAGTTCTCACCTATTGGGGATTTTATCTAAGGTAGTACACAACATATCAAGATGGTGATCAAGCCATCTATTCTAGATAATGAAAATAGCTAGAAATTTTTTAAAAGTGACGCACAAATTTTCCAGTTCATTCAGAATGAAGTTGAGTTCTCTTCAAGCATGTAAACTTCCTTGCATGACATCTATGGTGACCAAGTGATCCATCTAAAGAAAAAACAAGTTTCCTAAAGGGGTGGTCACCTTAGAGAATATTTTCAGCCTTGATGACTAGTTTTTTGGTTGTCAAATTAGGACTTTAATGTAAATAACAGTCAGGGGATAGAAAGTCCCTCCTCTTTAATGGGAGAAGTGCCCTTATTGAAATCAAATAGCAAAACTATTTACAAATGTATAACTTTCTACTTTAATGAGGAACTCTGATATCATGAAAGTGTTTTAATGCAAAGGTAGATCATCAATACAAAAGAACACAAGAACTAAGGGAGGGAAAAGGTAGAACATAATAAGCATTCTTAGGAAATATAGATAGCAAAAATAGTTCCTTATAAATGATGAGAAAGGATGATATATAGAACAGAATCATTCATATTAAACCACCAGATATTATTTCATAGACACAAAGTTCCAAAAATGACATCCATAAAAATACAAATCTTCTTAATGCAATAGATTAATGATTCACAAAATTTAGACAAGCAAGAGAGAATAAATAGATGCAAATAGAAACAGGAAGGGAAATCTTTCTGTATTGATAGCTTTTAGTTATTTTACACTTTCAAAAATTATCATAGTTCTAGCCCTTTGGAATGGCATGGAGAGCCCAATATATAGTTTACAAATTGGTTACATTCAATAACCATTTCTTTTAACCAAAAGATTAATTAAGGAAATACACAATATAAAGTCCTTAATTAAATTACAAGGAGATCCAAACTAAAAATAGAAGAAGAAATTCAAGAGCTAGAAGTAGAGACATTCGTTTGTGGCTGAGGAGGGCCCACTGTTTTGAGGATCTGATGCCTGAATCTCTTCAATGCTTCTGCTATCTCCATGCCCCTTGGAATTGTTGTTTTGGAAGTACCATGAGTCCACGTGCCTAGGCATTTCTCCATATCTTTGTCAAACTCAGTATGCTCCAGATATTCCTTATTAGCCTCGGCTATAACTGAATGGAGAGAACAAATGTCCTTCATTTTCTCTTTAGTGATTGACTCTTCCTTGAACAAATCATCCTTGACAAAGGCTTTAAACTGAGCCTTGATTTCTTAGAGAGATAATAATACACCCATGTGGTTTCATCCTAAAAATGGTAGTGGATATCCTTGAAGGTAGATAAAACACAAGTTTTAAAAGACTCCCCTTTTTGCCATACATTCCTCAATTCCCCCAGTGATTCTTCTAGAACCTTTATTTTCCACTCGATGCTAAAGATCCATGTCCTTGACAAGTTATTCTTGACATCATCAAACACGTTGTTGGCCAACAGGATCCTATCATTGGTTTGACCCATTAGATGGAGATATGTGATACATCCACTCTAGAATTTCAATTCCTTGTCCATAGCCTTGATTGAGGAAGTGAATTTCTGCTGCAAACTTGATCACCTTCTCATGAGTTTTGAAGGCTTCCTCAATGAATTTTAAACCTACTACAGTCATATCATCCACCATGGCCTCAAAAACCTTCCCATAAGTAGAATACTTGTGGATGTCTTTGATGGTTTGGACCTCATCTTGGCTGAGAACTATGGGAGGTGGGAGAGTGGCCAATGGGGCTAGATCCAAAACTTTATCCTTTTCCAACAATGATCTGATAAAGTTGGAAAGAACTTGGTTGTGTTCTTCCAATTTCTCCATGGTTTTCTTTCCTTTCTCCACCTGTTCAATAACCTTAGTCACAGGTTTCCCAGAGGTTATGAACTTCACTCTCAGGTGTGGATTCTCCCATTGGAATTTTTGGAAAGCTCCAAGTCAGAGATCAAAATATCTTTCTCCTCTTTATCCACTTTGGGTTTTGCA
The DNA here is from genome assembly GCA_019776745.2 of Taxus chinensis. NCBI lineage: Eukaryota > Viridiplantae > Streptophyta > Pinopsida > Cupressales > Taxaceae > Taxus > Taxus chinensis. The sequence goes on along the minus strand of CM034152.1, from coordinate 638,236,690 downwards.
ACCTCCAAAAACTACTGGCCTTGAGCATCAGTTACCAACCTCGAAGTAGTCTTCACTTTCTTTTTTAGAGGAGGAGGGGTAGTACCAAGCAGAGCTGCTACAACATCAAAGTCAGGCACTGTTAATCGGGAGGAAAATTTCCTTTTCTTGTTGTCAACTAGGGGTTGCACCCAGGAAAAGGAAGAAGAAGAAACAAAAGAATCAAGTGACCTCGAGTGCAAGTGAACTCATGGCACTCAGAGTATGAACCACTGTTGAATCTCCAATGGGGAAATGAATGCAACCTCAGGAATTTCCTTTGCAGAGGAGTCTATTAAACTAGGAGGTTCAGTCCTTGGTCCTTCCTTCTCCACTCCAGCAGTGATTTCAGGGGTTTCTTTTGGGTCTTTCATCTCATCATCATCATTCTCACTTAGAACAATAATGTTCTCTGACCCAATAGGAAATTCTGATTGCTCCAGAAGAGTCTCTTCCTTGATCGGTTCTTGCTTGACTTCTTTGACCTTCTTTTGATACACTTTAGTGGAAGAGGAAGGAGTAGACAACTCAGGTTATTTCATCGAAAAGAAGGAGGAGTTTTCTCAAGTACCTTAGTGCTAGGTGTATGTACTTCCTTCCTAGGTGTGGAAGTCTCTCTTGAAGAGGATCTACCTTTTGTTCATCCTAAGGTCACGTACGTTTTCTGTCAAACCAAATCTTAGTTCTGACAGTGACAGGGGTGATTACCTCATTCAAGTCATCTCTTTCCTTCACATACCAATCCAGGGTTTCTAGAGGAGTGTGCTTGATTGATCTTTCATACTCAAAGGATTGAAAATATTCATCATCATCCTTAAGGCCCTTCAGGCACCTGGTAGAGGTTGAAGTCTATGATCTGTTGTAGAGAAAATCTGCCAAAATTCCTCCTCCTCCAGGCTTCAAAATCATCAGCACAATCAACCCAGTAATCCTCAGTGTCAGGATGGTGATGATAAGTTATCCTGATATTTTGATCAATGTATCTCTTTAGATCAAAGCAAGTCCTGGGCTTGAAGAAATGAACTGTAAGAGGAGCAATAGCCCTTTCTATATTTTGGGCATCTAGAGTTGTCCTGCATGTATAATTCCCCAAGGTGATAGGGAAATGAAGACTAGTAATCTTCTTATCTCAGCAAGGTTCTATGAAGTTTATCCAGCTGCCTGCACACCTCAACCAAATCCATTTTGTCGTTATAGAACATGGGAAGCTTGAGAGGTGTGCTTTCAAAACAAGCCAGCCTGATGTATGAGAACTTTCAGAACTGAGTGAAGAAAGCCCCATACTTGGTTATCAAAGCCTTAGCCTCATCAGAGAACCTTTTGGTAGTGTCACCCTCCAAGAGTCCTCACAATGTACATGGTGAAGGCATCATTTACCCTTCTGAAATTATGATTACTGACCTTGAGGGTAAACTGAGGGCAATATGCATAGATGGGCTCATCCTTCTTGTCTTCAATGAAAGTGAAACCGAGCCACTCACGAGATGCTGCCAAGGTGTACATGAGATAGGAAGGTCATGTAGAAATTTTTGGTTTGCTGAACATTTGACAACTGTTCAGTTAGGTTTCCACAGATAATCTCAGCCCAATTCAGATTTTGCTTACCCTCGCAGATGATATTTATGAAAGGGACACATCCAAAAATGGAATTCATTAGTAGAGGGCATTTCCATAATCCGGGTGAGAAAGGTGATGATATCTGATAGTTCTTCCTTGAAGTTGACCCTGAATAATGCCTTAGAGAGTCGGGATGCTCCCTTTCTTAGGGCACTTCAGCCATGATTTCACTACCTGAGCCTTATATTTCTCATTGTCTTGATCAAATAGAGTCTGAGCTTGAGCAAGAGTGAGAACAATGGAGTCTTCTGTTTCAGGGATGCACAGGGTAATGGCGATGGTGGCATGCATCCAATTTTTAATCAACTCTCCATGCACATTGACAACCTCCTTGGTGTCTGGATTGAAATTAGCCCTAGCAGGCGAGCATAGTGTCAGCACATTGCACAGAGAGAGGAAAACCAGTGGCGTATGTGATTCCACTATCATTTATCATTTGAGCCATGGGAGCAGGGTTCTTGCATGCTAATCTACCCCAAAAATCATCAAAATCCAAATGTCAAACTTCGCTATCTCCAATATTGGGCACAGAAGTTTCTAAAGGGGACAGATGCTCATGCCCTTGAAATTTGATCTTCATTTTGAATAGTGAACAGAGGAATGGCCTTCAAAGAATAGACTCATGAAAAAATTATTGCAAGGAGATACATGAAGGTGGACAAATGACTCAATTTTTCAAAAATGTGGGCAAGAGATAATGAGCAGAGCAATGTGACAAGTGCATAGACGGTTGCCCCTTTAAATAGTCATTTAGGAGAGAGAAGATCATAAATGCATATTAAATATACCTTGCGCTGACTCAAAAAGGTGAAATGCAGGAAAAGTGGAAAAAATTGGCCCAGACAGTCCATGGAACATTGGGACATGAGGGACGCATGAAGCCGATTCTGCCGATGCGGGTGATTTGCGGGTGCAAGAGAGCACGGGCAGTTCGAGGGACACAGAAACATGAAGGACGTGAAGAGATTCAGATGGTGATGTGTGGGAATCGGTGAACAGGAGGCTCGGGCATACTTGGGACAGATGGGCTGAAAAATTCTGAAAAATATGACGGAAAAGGACTTACGGGGAAAACAGCCAATCGGCGAACAGGAGGCCCGCTAGCACTTGGGACATGAGGGACAAAAATGTCTGACAGACCCGCAAGTCACTAAAATGACCCCAAGAAAATGGAATTTTCACCATCTCTTCAAATTTCTTACTTCACTAAAACACTACTGAAGGGTGCCAACTCAAAATTTTCAAATTTTTGACTTTCAAAAGAGGGGAATTTTGAGGGGAACAACAGTTGGCTCTTTCTAGGGATGACTTGACTAGATCATAGGAATGAGGCAAGACAAGAATTCAAGAAAAACTCTGGGGAAGAAGACCAGTGCCTTATCCATTGGGAAAATAGAGTCAAAGGCAAATCAATACAGAAGGCAACACATGGAAAAACATAACAAAAAAAAGGCAAGGAAAGGAAAATCAAACACACACTGTACATAATATACAAAGGACTTCCTATTCACCTAGGATTTGAACAATTTCAGGTACTTCCCACTATAAGGAAGTGGGAGAGAAGATCCATCCATGTAATCAAGATAGAAAGAATTTTCACCAGCAAAGTGCCTGATTCTGAAAGGACCAAGCCAAAGAGAGTCAAACTTACCATGGCTTCCTCGAGGTTCATGCCTTTTGTCCCATAGTAAAACAATGTCTCCAACTTTGAAATCTCTGGATCTAGTTTTCTTGTCAAATAAAGATTTCACCTTCTGCTGATGGGAAGAGATCCTATCAAAAACCTACAGCCTGTCTTCATCTAGCTTATGGAGATACATGATCCTCTTATCCAAAGAATCACTAAAACTGGGGTCCTCAATAGCTTTCATCAAATGCAAAGTTGGTAGTTCCATTGTCACTGGTAGTTGAGCTTCCACACCATACACCACTTGAAAAGGGGACATCCCAATTGCTCTTTTGGGTGTAATCCTATATGCCCAGAGAGCATCATAAAGCTTCTTGTGCCAGTTTCTCTGAGATTCATTGAAAAGCTTTCTTACAATGGTCACCAAATTCTTGTTTGTTGATTCTTCCTATCCATTCCCTTGAGGGTAGTAATCTGAAGAATGAGCGAGGGAAATTCCATACCCATAGCAGAAATCCATCATCTCAGCAGAAGAAAAATTGGAAGCATTATCAGTCATGATCTTGTTTGGTACTCCAAACCTTACCAAGATGTTTTCTTTGATGAAATTGCATACTACCTCAGAAGTAGTACTTTTAACTGGGATGGCTTCCACCCACTTGGTGAAATAATCTATGGCAGTCAACACATGAGTATGTCCTACACTTGAAGGTGGGTTGAGTGTTTCGATGAAATCCAAACCCCATTGTTGAAAGGGTTCTTCGATCACAACTGGCTTAAGTGGTAAAGCAGCCAACTTAGGTCTTCCCACAAAGGTTTGACAAGCTTCACACTTGTCGACCCACTTTGATGCATCTCTGAACAAAGTAGGCCAATAGTACCCCACATAAAGAATTTTATGAGTAGTGATAGCAGATGAGAAATGACCCCCACAAGCTTGATCATGAAAGGTTGAGAAACAACTTCTTCTGTTGCTCTTTGTCAACACACTTCAAGAATCTTCCATCCACTCCTCACTTGAACAAAGCATTCTCCCACAACACGTATTGTGCTGACCTTAACTTGATAGCTCTCTTCTCCTTGGTAGTTAAGTGAGATGAACACTCACCATAGGTGAGGAAGTGAGCAATGTCAATGTACCATTCATCTATCGAGATGAGGAACAAAACAATAGGGACATCAACTTCATCCTTAGGCAACTCATGACCAGCTCCTTCGGCAATGAGTTCACATAGGCCTTTACCCCCGAACTAGCTTCATTGGTCTAATGTCGAGATCATACTCTTGAACCTTTGCTACCCAATTTCCTCTCTTGGTTCCAAACTCCTATTGTGTAAGAATAGACTTGATATTCGTATCAGGCACAAGCACAACAGAGTGAGAGTTAAGAATGTAAAATCAAAACTGCTTAACAGCTTTAACTACTGCAAAAGCATGTTTCTCCATCATAGTGTACTTTAACTCATGAGTTTTTCAGAATATAACTCATGAATGCAATTGGGAGCTCATGGTCTTCAAAATATTTCTGAGTCAACACAGTGGCCAAGGTACTCTCTATGGCATAGCAATAGATAATAAAATCTTTGCTAAAATATGGACATGCTAAGATAGGAGTCTTAGCAATAGCTTTCTTAATGCCTTCAAATGCTTCCTTTCCTTCAGAGGACCAACCAAACGTCTTCTTTCCTTTCATCATTTGGGAAATATTCAAAGTCAGCTCTACAAAATCGGGGATGAATCTTCTCAGGAATTTGATCTTACCAAAGAAAGAGTGCACTCCCTTTTTGCTTGTGGGAAGAGGAATCTGTTGGATGGCTTGAACTCATTCAGGATCAATCTTGATTCCTTCTTTGGAGACAACATGTCCCAACAGCTTTCCCTCTGTGACACAAAAGATAGATTTCTTGGGATTCAGAGAGACTCCATGTTCTCTGCATTTCAAGAGGACTGTTTCAAGATGTTGAAAGTGATCTGCTCTAGTTTTGGAAAACACAGTTAAATCATCTAGATACACAACAATACATTTTCCTTTCAAACCCCCAAAATCCAAATCCATTGCTCTCTGAAAGGTGGCACCAGCATTAATGAGGCCAAAGGGCATCCTCTTGTAGGCAAAAGTACCCCAAGGAGTGGTAAAGGCAGTCTTGTGCTGATCTGTAGTATTGACTTCCACTTGGTTATATCCTGAGAAACCATCAAGCATGGACAACATTTCTGAACCTGTGACAACTTGTAACACCTGGTCCATCATGGGTAGGGGATAGTTGTCCTTCAAAGAAGCCTGATTTAGATTCCTGAAGTCAACACAGATCTGAATCTCACCATTTTTCTTCCTAACAGGTACAATATTAGCAATCCATGTTGAATGATGAATGGGGAAGATGATCTTGGCTTTCAACAACTTCTGTATCTCTTGGAAAATGGTGTCAGAAATATTTGGATTGTACTACCTTTGCTTCTTGCTTGAAAGGTTTAATCCCATGTTTGAGGGGAATGAAGTGTTGCATTTATTTTGGCTGGAAAGCTTTCAAATCATCATAAGAATAAGCAAGGACATCAACGTACCTCTTCAAAATATTTACCACCTTCTTCTTCTCCTCTTGGGTGCAAGCACTTTCCAACGTTCACCATTTTGGGTTCGGTAGGGCTCCCAATGTTAATCTTTTCACATTCAGATAGACTGCTGAGCTCCTTTGGAAGCCTTAGACTTGACATATATGTCATGTTTATCAAAAAATTCCTCCAGACTTATCAGCCCTTTAGGGATCTTGTTACCTTTTAGTTTGATGCAGCCATCTTGATCCATCTCCTCCTTGACACCTTCCTCATTGGAAGAGACACTCTCTCGAGGCAAATTGTCACTTCCCTCAAAATACAATTGATCAAAGTTATCCCTAAGCTCTAGGAAAGAGAGAAAATGTTGGTCATCATTGAAAACTTGAAGTTGTTTGCATTATCTGGTATGCTTGGTCTATGGATCATTTCAATGGTGAATTTTTCCTGAGAGAAATCAGGGATGAGGTATCAGCAAAGACCCTGAAACAACTAGGGAATCAGCTCTAGTGTTCTTCTCCCTTGGCACCGCTTCGATGGAGAAGGCATCAAAGAATTCAATAGAATCCCAGACCAGATTCCTATAATGCTTCAACCTTCTATTCTTCACTTGGAAAAGGTCTCTGACTTGTTTGACAACTAGTTCTGCATCTCCACGAGCTAGGAGGTTCCTCACACCTCTTTCTTTTTTACAATTTCAGTCTAAGGATGAGAGCTTCATATTCTGTTGTGTTATTTGTATTTTCAAATTGTAGTCTTGAAGGAGAAAGGATGAATCTTTCCTTCTAGAGATATCAATACCACACCAGCCCCAGCACCAGCTGAAGAGAAACTTCCATCAAATTCCAAATTCCAAATGCTATTAGGATCATGGAGCACTTCTTTGGGACATTCCACCTCATCCTGAGACATGATCATGTAGTTTCCATGCCCAATATCTTCATAAAGTATTTGTGCCTTGGGATCATCTGTCTTTTGCACAATATATTCAGTTTGCTTCTTGGGTAATAACTTCTTCATCTTTCCATTGACTGGTATAAGGGCATGTGACCAATCCATTTGAATTTATCCTCCTACATCCTTACAAAAATTTCTACTCAACAACATGCCATATGAAGGAGGAATATCAGCTACCAAAATAGTAGCTAAAACCTTTTTCTCTGGCAAAGCAGAAAAAGCTACTTGTGCATCCTTAATCTTCTGAACCAAAGGCACCTCCCTACTCTCCATGGAATAGAAAGAACCAAAAGTGTGTGTGAGGGTAAGACCCAAAGCATGAGCCACTTTGGCAGGCATCACATTGTCTGATGCTCCTGAGTCTATGACATAGTTGCTAAGTCTATGGCCAACTATGAGGAGGGTCACATAGAATGGTTTGATTTTCTCATTAGGTGAGGTGACTGCAGCCACAAGATTTGGTTGGGATGCAGAAGAGGGAGTGGGAAAAAGACCTTTAGAAGTGTTGGATGAAGTTTTGGAATGGGAATTGACAAAGTGGACCATTTTGGAAAAGGCTTTTGGATGGGTTTGATAAAACTCAGCCTCTGAAATCTAGATTTTTGTCTTCTTGAGGTGGTCAATGATATCAAAAGATCCAGAGGTGGATGGGGTATCATCACTAGGAATCCTAGGCTTATCAGGTTTTGGAGCTGGAGAATAAGAATTCTTAGAAGCAGGAGTAGAAGAAGAAGAATTAGCAGAACTCACCTTTTGCATGGATGCAGTGGGAATATGATATCCTCTTCTTGCAATCATTGGAATAATCATGGGATGATCCTTAGATTTTTTAGTGGGCTGCATCACTTTTTCTCTCTTGTTTGTCTACTCCCAAGTCATAACAACATATGACTCACCATTCATCTCTACCACTACTTCATCATAATCATCTTCTTCATCAATTCCCTCAGTAGTGAGGAAATTAACTCGAGATCCATCAAGTTCTTCCAGTTCTTCCTCAGCCTCTTCTCCAGGTTCTTCAAAGTCTTTCATTAACCTCTTCGTCATCAAGGTTCTTCAACTTCACAAGTTGCATTAACAGGGACCTTGATGGGTGGTCCTTCAATTTCCAACCTTGTCTGAGAAGAAGGAAAATGGTTTCTAGGCTAAAAGTTCCTCCTTGGAACATCTTGATAAGGAGCATGTTGAGCCAATTGTTTCTTAATGGAAATGAGGTCATCAGAAAGATTATGTACTAACTGATCTGCATTAGCTCCAGGAGTAGAGGAAGAGGAAGAAGAATTTTTAGATTTGGAAGAGTCTCTTTTCAATTTTCCAGACATGATCAGCTCATCTTCAACACTGACGGCTAATCTCTGATCAACATCCAAAGTTGTAAGATTGGCTCTTCTCAGCGCATAGCTTACTTCAGGAAATTGAGCATTTAGGAAGAAATTTTTTTGAATTTGATCCACAGGTCGGTGTCTTGTGGGATCTTGTTGATCATCTTGTTGAACTTGGCCACAAATTCTCTCATGGGCTCTTGTGGTTCTTTCTTGATTTGAGAAATCTGGGCTAGCAAAGCATGCACATCTTCAGCAGGTTTGAAACGAGTCTCAAATCTAGTTCTCATGGTAGTCCAATCAGTGATGGCCCAAGCGGGGAGATGATAAAACCAATCTACCGCATTATCCTGCAAAGTCTCCACAAAAATCCTCACAGAGACATCCTCATGTTCAAATCCAAGGACTCCACATGCAACTATGAAGGCTACAATGTGTTCATCAAGATGTACCTTGCCATCACCTCTAAACTTGGGAAAGTTTTTTTTGTTACCCCTGGGTAACTCATGTCAAAGGTTGAGGGAGGGCAAGAGGCCCAACTCATTGGCCCCAAGGTAATGGAACTACCATTCTTGGAAAAATTACTTGAAGTGGAACTGAAACACCAACAAGAATTAAAGCACGTAAAGATTAGGGCTGAGTTGTTCTTGAGGGATACCACTCCCAAAATATTATGTCTTCAATAGGGGGTGTGCTTGTAGAATGAGCTCTTCTATTTCCTCCTTGTTGAAGGAAGGGGAAAGCCTTGCTGCTCCAGGAGTTGAAACTGAGAATCTTCAATTCCAAGAGCCCTTCTTCTGCGAGTAAATCTTAGAGTCCCCAGATCAGAAATGATCAAGAAATTGTTCTTTAAAACATGAATTCATTGAAATGAATCCCCAGTAGAGTCACCAAAAACTATTGGTTGTCAAATTAGGACTTTAATGAAAGTAACAGTTAGGGGATAGAAAGTCCCTCCTCTTTTAATGGGAGAGGTGCCCTTATTGAAAGCAAGGAACAAAACTATTTACAAATGTACAAATTTCTATTTTAATGAGGAACTCTGATATCATGAAAGTGTTTTAATGCAAAGATAGATCATCAATACAAAAGAATAGAAGAACAAAGGAAAGGAAAAGGTAGAATATAGTAACATTCCAGGGAAATATAGATAGCAAAATAGTTCCTTATAAATGTTGTGCAAAGAAGATATATAGAACAGAATCATTCATATTAAACCGCCATATATAATTTCATAGACACAAAGTTCCATAAACGAACTCCATAAGAATACAAATCTTCTTAATGTGATAAATTAATGATTCACACACTTTAGACAAGTAGGAGGGAATAAATAATGTGGATAGAAATAGGAAGGGAAAATCTTCTATATTGAATTTTCCCTTCCTGTTTACTACTCTGCGTTAATTATCAGAGTCCCAGCCTACTTGTCTAAATGTGCATGTGAGAGCATTAATTTATCGCATTAAGAAGCTTTGTATTCATTATGGACATCATTTCTGGAACTTTGTGTCTATGAAATTATATCTGGTGGTTTTATATGAATGATTCTATTCTATATATATTCTTTACACAACATTTATAAGGAACTATTTTGCTAATCTATAAGAAAGTCCCTGGATGCTACTAGTATTCTACCTTTTCCTTTCCTTTGGAGGGCTTCTATTCTTTTGATGATTGATGATCTGAATCTCTTGCATTAAAACACTTTCATGATATCAGAGTTCCTCATTAAAATCAAAATTTGTTGGACATTTGTAGCATGAGTTTTTCCTATTTGCATTTCTCCATAAGGGAACCTCTCCCATTAAAAGAGGAGGGACTTTCTGTCCCCTGACTATTGCTTTCATTAAAGTCCTGATTTGACAGACCAATACGTCATTCATTGGCGACTCTACTGATTGACTCTTCCTTGAACAAGATCATCCTTGACATGAGGCAAGATAAACTAATCCAAGAAAAACTCTGGAGAGAAGAAGACACCCGTGCCTTCATCCATTGAAAGTGGCAATGGATATTCTTGAAGACAAAACAATATAGAGAGTAACACACAGAAGAACCAAAATAAAGGCACGAGCATCCTGTCACCTCTGGAGACCTCTGTACCTAATATTGGGGATAGTGAATTCAAAACTTGGATTTTGATGATTTCTGGGGCATGATAACATGCGTCAACCCTGCTTCCATGGCCCAAATGATCCAATGAAAGTGGAATCACATATGCTGTTGGTTTTCCCATATCTGTGTAATGTGCCGACATCTGTGCTCGCATGTGGAGCCTTGACCATCGTGCTCGATTGTGGAAGCTCATTTTAATCTGGATACCAGGAGATTGTTAATGTGCATGGAGGTTTAATTGCAAAACTAGATACTGCCACCATTTCCACTGCCCTACGCATTCCTGAGATATAATAATCCATTATTCTCACTCTAGCTCAAGCTCAGACCCTATTTGATCAAGAAAATGAAAAATACAAGGCACGAGTGGCTAAGTCATGGCTGAAGTGTCCTAAGAAGGGAGCGTCCCAACTCTCCAAAGCATTGTTCAGTGTTGATTTCAATGAAGAACTATCAGATTTCATCATCTTTCTCACCCGTATTATATGAATGTACTCTACCAATGATTTCCATTTTTTGGATGTGCCCTTTCATAAGTATCATCTGTGAGGGTAATAAAAACTTAAATTGGGCTGAGATTATCTATAGGAACCTGACTGAACAATTGTCAAAGGTTTAGCAAACTAAGAATTTTTGCATTACTTCTTACCTCATGTACACCCTAGTTGCCTCGGGAGTGGTTCGGCTTCAGTTACAACCTCGGGAGTGGTATTCGGCTTCACTTACATGGAAGACAAGAAGGATGAACCCATCGACACATATTGCCCTCAGTTTACCCTCAAAGCTAGTAATCACAATTTCAGAAGGGTAAATGATGCCTTCATCATGTACATTGTGAGACTCTTGGAGGGTGACACTACTAGGAGATTTTCTGATGAGGCTATGGCTCTGATAGCCAAGTATGGGGCTTTCTTTATCCAGTTCAAAAAGTTATCATACATCAGATTGGCTTGTTTTGAAAGCACACCTCTCAAGCTTCCCATGTTTTGAAATGACAAGTTGGCTCTGGTTGAGGTATATAGACATTTGGATAATCTTCATAGAATCTGCAGAGACAAGAAGATCACTAGTCTTCATTTCCCTATCTCCTTGGGGAATTATACATGCAAAACAACTCTAGATGCCCAAAACATAGAAAGGGCTATCGCTCCTCTTACTGTTCACTTCTTTAGACCCAAGACTTGTTTTGATCTGAAGAAATTCATTGATCAGAATCTTAGGATAACCTATCATCATCATCCTGATACTGAGGATTATTGATCTGATTGTGTAATGTTTTTGAATCCAGGAGGAGGCATTTTGGTAGATTGTCTCTACAACAGATCATAGACCTCAAACTCCTAGCATGTGCCTGAGGGTCTTAAGGATGATGATGAGGATTTACAATCCTTTGACTGTGAAAGATCAATTAAGAACACTCCTCTAGAAACCCTCGATTGGTATGTGAAGGAGAGAGATGATTTGGGTGAGATAATTGCTCCTCTCCTCATCAAAACTAAGGTTTCGCTTGACAAAAAATTTCATGAATTCAGGAGGAGCCATGGTATATCTTCTTCAAGAGAAATTTCCACACCTAGGAAGGAATTACATACACCCACAACTGAGTTACTTGAGAAAAATGCTCCTTCTTCCTTGATGAAAGAGCCTGAATTGTCCTTTCCTTCTTCCACTCAGGTATATCAGAAGAAGGTCAAAGAGGTTAAGCAAGAAAAAATCGAGGAAGAGACTCTTCTGAAGCACTCATAATTTCCTGGTGGACCAAAGAATTTTATTGTTCTAAGTGAGAATGAGGATGATGAAATGGAAGAACCAGAAGACCCCTGGAACCACTGTTGAGTTGGAAAAGGAAGGATCAAGAACTGAACCTCCAAGTTTCAATAGACTCCTTTGTAAAGGAAACTCTTGAGGTTCCATGCGCTTCCCCACTAGAGGCAATAATAGTTTAGACTCTGAGTGCCATGAGTTCACTTGCGCTTGGGCCCCTTGCTCCTTCTGTTTCATCTTCTTCCTTTTCCTGGGTTCAGCCCCACGTTGATAGCAATAAAATAAAGTCTTCCTCTTAGTTAATAGGGCCTGAATTTGATGTTGTAGTGGCTCTACTTGGCACTACCCCCTCCTCCTCTAGTAAAGAAAGCAAAGACCACTTCATGGCTGGTAATTGATGCTCAAGACTAGTAGTTCCTGGAGGTTGCAAATCCCAAGGTGGATAAAGAGGAGAGAGATATTTTGATTTCTTACTTGGAGCTTTCCAGAATTCCAATGGGAGAATCCACACCTAAGAGTGAGGTTCATAACCTTCGAGATACTGCCACTAAGGTTATTGAATGGGTAGAGAAAGGAAAATAGACCATGGAGCAGTTGGAAGAACATAATCAAGTTCTTTCCAATTTTATCAGATCATTGTTGAGCAAAGATAAAGTTTTGTAGCTAGCCCCATTGGCTGCTCTTCAACCTCCCACGGCTCTAAGCCAGGATGAAGTTGTAAACATCAAATACATACACAAGTATTCAACTTACGGGGAAAGTTGTGGACACCATGGTGGATGATATGACTATAACAGGTTTGAATTTCATTAAGGAAGCCTTTAAAACCAATGAGAAGGTGATCAATTTGCAACAAAAAATCACTTAATCAATTAAAGCTATGGATAAGGATTTGAAGGTATGGAATGGATGTGTTATAGACCTCCATCTAATGGGCCAAACCGATGAGAAGATCATGTTGGCTAACAATGTGTTTGATGATGCCAAGAATAAATTGTCAAGAACATGGATCTTCGGCATTGAGTGGAAGATAAAGGTTCTGGAGGAAGCATTGGGAGAATTGAAGAATGTGTGGCAAAAAGGGGAGTCCTTTAAAACTTGTGTTTTATTTGCCTTCAAAGATATCCACTGCCATCTTCAGGATGAAACTACGGGTGTTTCCTTTTGTCTTCTAGAAATGAAGGCTCAATTTAGAACCTTTGTCAAGGGTGATCTGTTCAAAGAAGAGTCATTTACTAAGGAGAAGATGAAAGACATTTGTTCTCTTCATTCAGATATTGCTGAGGCTAATAAGGAATATCTAGATAACATTGATTTCGACAAAGATATGGAGAAGTATCTAGGCACGTGGACTCATGCTACTTCTAACACAACGATTTCCAAAGGCATGGAAATAACAGAAGTGTTGAAGAGATTCAGGCATCGGATCCTCAAATCAGTGGGCCCTCCTCAACCATAATCGGATGTCTCTACTTCTGGATCTTTATTCTCTTCTTGTATTGTTAGTTTGGGTCTCCTTGTAAATTAATTAAGGGCTTTATATTGTGTAATTTCCTTAATTAATCTTTTAGTTAAAAGAAATGGTTACCAAATGTAACCACTTTGTAGGCTATATGTTGGGCTCTTCATGCCATTCCAAGGGGCTAGAAATCTGATCATTTTTTAAAGTGTAAAAGGACTTAAAGCTATCAATACAAAAGATTTTCCCTTCCTGTTTCTATCCGCGTTATTTATTCCCTCCTACTTGTCTAAATTGTGTAAATAATTAATTTATTGCATTACGAAGCTTTGTATTCTTATGGATGTCATTTCTAGAACTTCGTGTTTATGAAATTATATTTAGTGGTTTTATATGAATGATTATGTTCTATATATCTTCTTTGCACAACATTTATAATGAACTATTTTGCTATCTATATTTCCTTGGATGTTGCTATATTCTGCCTTTTCCTTTCCTTAGTTCTTCTATTATTTTGTATTGATGATCTATCTTTGCATTAAAACACTTTCATGATATCAGATTTCCTAATTAAAATAGAAAGTTGTACATTTGTAAATAGTTTGGCTGCTTGCTTTCAATAAGGGCACCTCTCCCATTAAAGAGGAGGTACTATATGTCCCCTGACTAGTGTTGTCATTAAAGTCCTAATTTGACAAACAACAAAACAAAGGCAAGGAAAGGCAAACACACACTATACATAATATACAAAAGACTTCCTATTCACTAGGATTTGAACAATTTCAAGTACTGCCCACTATAAGGAAGTGGGAGAGAAGATCCATCCATGTAATCCAGATAGAAAGAATTTTCACCAGCAAAGTACCTAATTTTGAAAGGACCAAGTCAAAGAGAGTCAAACTTACTATGGCTTCCTCGAGGTTCATGCCTTTTGTCCTATAGTAAAACAATGTCTCCAACTTTGAAAACTTTGGATCTGATTTTCTTGTCAAATAAAGATTTCACCTTCTGCGTATGGGAAAAGATCCTATCGAAAACCTACAACTTGTCTTTATCTAGCTTATGGAGATACATGATCCTATTATCCAAAGAATCACTGAAACTGGGGTCCTCAATAGCTGTCATCAAATGCAAAGCTAGTAGTTCCACTATCACTAGTAGTTAAGCTTCCACACCATACACCACTTGAAAAGGGGACATCCTAATTACTCTTTTCGGTGTAATCCTATCTACCGAGAGAGCATCATAAAGCTTCCTGTGCCAATTTCTCTGAGATTCATTGACAATATTTCTTACAATGGTCACCAAATTGTTGTTTGTTTATTCTTCCTGTTCATTCCCTCGAGGGTAGTAATCCTTCTTGTCTTCAATGAAAGTGAAGTCGAGCCACTCATGAGATGCTACCAAGGTGTACATGAGATAGGAATTCATGTAGAACGTTTTGGTTTTCTAAACATTTGACAATTGTTCAGTCAAGTTTCCACAGATAATCTTGGCCCAATTCATATTTTTCTTACCCTCACAGATGATATTCATGAAAGGACACATCTAAAAATGGAAATCATTAGTAGAGGGCATTCCTATAATCTGGGTGAGCAAGGTGATGATATCTAGTAGTTCTTCCTTGAAGTCAACCCTGAACAATGCCTTGGAGAGTTGGGACGCTCCCTTCTTAGGGCACTTCATCCATGATTTCACTACCCAATCCTTATATTTCTCGTTGTCTTGATCAAATAGAGTCTGAGCTTGAGCGAGATTGAGAAAACTAGAGTCTTTTGTTTTGGGGATGCACGAGGCAATGACTATGGCGGTAGTGTCTAATTTTGGAATCAACTCATCGTGCACATTGACAACCTCCTTGGTGTCTGGATTGAAACTATCCCCGCAGGAAAGCACAGTGTTGGCACATTGCACAAAGAGAGGAAAACCAGTAGCGTACGTGATTCCACTATCATTTATCATTTGAGCCATGGGCGCAGGGTTGTCACATGCTAATCTGCCCTAGAAATCATCAAAATCCAAATGCCAAACTTCGCTATCTCCAATATCGGGCACGAGAGTTTCCAAAGGGGACAGATGCTCGTGCTGTTGAAATTTGATCTTCATTTTGACAGTGAACAGAGGAATGGCCAAAGTTCAAGGGTGAATAAAATTATTGCAAGGAGATACAGGAAGGTGGAAAAATGACTCAATTTTGCAAAAATGTGGGCAAGAGGTAATGAGCAGGCAATGTGAAAACTGTTGGTTGTCAAATTAGAAATTTAATGAAAACAACACAGTTCAAGGGTGAATAAAATTATATGCACACAGCTCAAAAAGATTGCACTCCATTCACTATTGCACATGATAAAGAGTTTTTTCTTGGAAAATATTACGTGCAAGATGAAAATTAGGACTTCATTTCTCTCTATCAAGAATACAATGAAATCTTCTCATGGGAGTATGAAGACTTCAAAGGATTTGATCAAAGTGTTGCTCGATACTCTATTGACCTAGATCCTTGCATCAAACCCATCAGAAAAAAGTAAAGGCTATTAAATACAAAGATAGATCCCTTCATGAGGAAATATTTGTCTAAACTCATTGAAGCAAAGATAATATTCCCCATCAAGTACTCAAGTCGTGATTCTTGTTCTAGTGTGTATGAAGAATGGTGATATCATTGGGAGATGATTGATTCCCTTATTAAGGTGCATGTGGTGTAGGGTTTAATTGTGCGGGCTCATGTAACCCTGTCATAAATTCTTCAATGTTATAATTCTTGTCTTCCTCAGAAGTAAAAATCTTAAGATAGGCATTCAAAATCTTAGAGGTTATAGCCCTCATTCTATCTAGAAACTTGTCTATCTGATGAATAATATTACCTATTCGTGAAAATATATCATCTTCTGTTGATTGCATGGTAATATGAGGTCTTGACAAGACCCTATAGTAGGAACTTTTTCCATTTGTGATAATAATGTGGTTTGCATTGGGTTGACTGTATTGCATGTCTAACAGTTGATCAACCTCCTCCATCCTTACATAGCTAATGGGGTTTGAAGTGTAACTATGGGAGGTTTGGACGTTGCTTGTGTAATTGTCACCACACCTTGAAAGAGAATGGGATTGTTGTGGTTGCATGTTGGTGTAATATCTATCAGAGCCAAATGGCCCACCAAACTCTCTTCTAAACATGTTTTCAAAGCTATAAAACACCTACCAAAATAGGTGAAGAAATGGAAATATGATGTAATAGCAATTAAAGAAAGGAAACAAGAAGGTATTAATCCTTCACGTTGGGTTCACCAATTTGTACGGATGAAAATTTACATGCAACCCTCAACCACACTCGACCCCCCGAGGTCATGTTGAAGAAGCTGATGTTGAATTTGTGTGGCTAACTATAGGAAGATCAGTGGCTAAGATCTAGTACTGTGATCTCTTGGTAGCTAAGTTGGCAAAGGGGAAATTTAGAGGCTATGAACGGGTAGCATAAATTCCCTATGATTTGTTTTCCTAACTTAGATCTGAGTGTTGATCTAGTTTGAAGTGTCCAAATTAACTAAGTTGAAAATAACAATCTATGTTACTGCTGAAAGGGAAACTAATCTAAACAAATCACAAAATTGAAACATTTCAATCACAAACAACAATTTACTTCTATTATAAATAATTAAAATATTTCTACACTACAACTAAACAAGAAAAATATTCCGGTGTGGTTATTCACCTGTGTTGAGTGTATTAAAACTAAACTAAATTAAAACAAGAAATTTTCCAAGTGATTTACGATATGTAGACAACCTCTTATAGATATTATCTCCTTTAGATCCAAAGGGATATGAAGAAGGGGATTTGTCACCAAGGTTTGCTATGAAATATTCAAACCCTCTTGGAAATTAACTAATTACTTGCAAATAAAAGGAAATTGATTTCTACTCTACTTGATATGATGTACCAATGATAAATTGTAAGAATGAAGGATATAAAACAACAAATCCAACCTAGATATCACATAACAGAGGTAAATCCAACTTTGTAGTAATTTTTCCCCTTAGTTTGTCCTTTCTTTCTCTGTGTGTCCATATGAGTCCAAGGGATTAGGAATGAAATAACAACAACAAGAGGATGGTGCTTGAGCAATGGCAGCTTGAAGGCATTTTGGATGCAATGCAAGTAGAAAAGATATAACACAAAAGATCTGAGATTGGCTATGCAATTCCTAGCAAGATTGTGGCAGCAATACAATGCAAGATACACAAACATTCTCATGCCTTTTGCTTGAATACAAGAATGGAATATATAATATTTGGGTTGGGATGTGCCTTCATGCATAAGGCAAGAAGATGCATTTCAACTAATTAAATATATTTCAAAATAGAAGAGGGAAGGAATACCATGTAAATAAGACTATTTTTAGGTAATCTGGTTCACAAACGCACCCTAAAAGTTAAGTGAAGCATCGTGTGTCAAAAACATGCATGAAGAGTTCTGGAAAAAATGTTCAAGACCGCCACCCTATGCAAGGAGGAAGTCCTAGGACCACCACCCAAGATTGGGAGGCAATTGTAGGACCGTCGCCTTACTCTAGGAGGAGGTCCTAGGACAGCCGCCCTACTCTAGGAGGCGGTCTCAAGACCATCGCCCTGCCTGGGAGGCAGTCCTAACACTAAGGCCAAAACTGTATTATCATTTTAGATTTTGGAATGAGTTAGTTTTGGGCATGGGGCGGCTAGCTTGGGGCGCAGGGATCTGCTCAGAAGGAGTTTGTTGAAGAGGCCTTGGAAGCTTTCAAGCAAATGTATTTGATTCAGGTAAACCCAGACGCCACAACCATTTTCAGCTTCTTCCCAGGCCACGCCACATACCTGCGTGGGAGAATAATACAAAATGAAGGAATTTTTGGTGTCTGATTGATTGTAAATTTCCCAGCATACTCCCAGCCACGCCCAGACCTGCGTCGGTTTCTAGAAAATACAAAAAAAACAAAGGGACTTTGTCAGATGTTGTTGTTACAAATTTCTTGGAGGCGCTGCTTCACTGTTTGACCAAATGAAAAAAAACTAGATAGCGCTCATGGTGCATGATTCTTGATGCATCCTGATGGCATGGGTTTCCTCAAGAGACAGTCACACTATTTCACCACGTAGCAAACAGGTCTCCAACTTGTTCAGTTCTCATTTGCCAACAAATTATCATCCTGTGTCAAAAAAACCGTGCCCAGACTGGTGTGAATCCTTTCAGTGCATGGAAGATAAATATTTTTTTCAGTTGTGTTAGTTGCAAGCACCTTGGCAAATACATATGCCAAAATGTGGAAGCTTACGAACTATTCGATTAAATGCATGGAAGAAATGCAGACCCAGGGACTGCAATGATAGCGGGTTATGCAAAAAAACGGGTCTGTTAAAAAGGCGCATAAACTGTTTGATAGAATGCATCAAAGAAATGTTATCTCATGCAATTCCATGATGACAACATATGCACAAGATGGATGTGTAAAATGGCCTGTGATTTGTTTGACAGAATGCCTCAAAGAGATGTGGTCTTATGGAACATACCCTGACCATGTAAGCTTCTTTTTTGTTTAATTGGCTTTCAGCCATGCATGTTCAGTGCATGAGGGGTGTAAATACTTCGATGGCATGAGTGCCTCTTATAGAATCATGCCTAGAATTAATCATTATGTTTGCTTGGTGTCTGATGAGCACATGAGAATGTGTAAAAATGTGGAAGCATGCAAACGATTCGACAATGCCTGAAAGGAATGTGGTTTATGGGCAGTAATAATTGCAACAGGTGTAAAAATAAAAATAAAAATGAGTTGGTTAAAAAGGCCTTGGAAACCTTCAAGCAAATGCAATGGGTACATGTAAAGCCAGATTCCACAACCTCTGTCAGCATCCTCCCCGGATGTGCAAAAATAAGAGCCTTAGAATTGAGCATGGAAAACCATCAAGGCATAGAAAACAAGATGCTTTTGTTTGCAATGCAACTTCCTTGATAGACATGTGTGTTAAATGGTGGAGCTAAGGATGCTCGTGGTCTGGTTGACGAAGTGCCAAGCAAGAGACTGAACCCAAGCCTGCGGCTTCGACCGAATTTGTTCTCCAGGCATGGTTCTTCTTTCCTTATGTCTCATAATTCTCGTGTTTTAGTTCTCTTTTACAACTAAATAGAATATTAAGTTATTAGATTTTTAATACAGCTAAATGTCTCTTCAACTCATTGCAACACAATAAAGTGTCGTGTCGCAACTCTCGAAGCCATTATAACCCACCTACTTTAAACCATGAACTATCACCCTCGCTTCGAGATGATCTAGAAAACTCTTACCCTTTTGATCGTTTCAATATCGTTTTATCAACAAGAAAAATTGACTCTCCATTGATTAAGTTGACCTTCTTCCTGCTTAAAATAGTTAAATTTTGCAATTTTCGAAGAATCACTAAGTACCCTTCACAACTCTGGAAATGAGATGTGAAGTTTCATTTGTGTACCTTGGTATATGAGGAGTCGCCTTGATTTTTGGTTTGACCCGAAATGATCATATGAAATCCTTTTGACACTCTTTTAGGAGCCCTGTTACACTGGTGTACAACAGTAGAGAGTTGTTAAAACTAGAAAGTTGGCTTTCGTTTCGGACCACCAATTGAAACATGGAAAGAGAAATCACGTTCCGTCTTCGCAAACCTCTAGTGTTTATACTAGCCAAATGCATGGAACATTTAGCATAGGAAAGGGCACCTTTTGGGGTAGTTTGGCGAAGCCATTTTGTAGGCCTCCGATCGCAGTTTGACGAGGTCAAACTGGTCCAATTTCGTCTTGTCGCTCCAGAGATCTTGTTTCCGTTTAAGAATGGTTCTCTAGTTCTCAGTCCCGTCGACTCTGATTAATTATCTTCATTTAAGGGAAACTAGTAGGAGATGTCTCGTTGCATGTATCCTCCATCGAACATCATTTTGGACGCAGTTTTTTGGGCCTTCAAGCTAACTTTTGTCATCTTTCAATTGGGTCAACTATGACCAGTAGCCCCGAAAAATTAGCCGCCAGGCGCAAACCGTTCGCTCTTTTTCAATTTCGTCAGTTGCTATGAACTCCTGGTATATCTGGGGACACGTAGAAAGATAGTTGTGGTGTGCGTGTTCATTGGGAGATAACCTTTAGAAGCAGTTTCTTACCTTCGAGCTTGTTTTGTACGTTTTGTACCTAGTGAGAAAATGTAAAAGTAGAAAACTACGGACCTTCGTAGGGTTGCCAAATCACCCTGGAAACTTCTAACACACATAAATAACTATTTAAAACACTATAATGAAACTTGTTGTGTGTATTGGAACTTTTGACAAAATGATGTTTTCTCTCTCTTCCTTTCTCTTTCTCTCTCCTAGGTTTATAAAATGAAGAAAAATAAAATGCAATGAATACATGTTTCTGGACCTTTTTTATTTCGATTACAAATTGTAATTATTTTCTGATGTAAATGGGAAATTGAAAAATGATAATTATGATTGATTAGGGTAGATGCCATGCCAGCGATCTATCGCTGATATCATGCTCACGTGGGTTTTGTAGGATGGAAGAATGACGTCAAAAAGGCGATGTGTAATTTAATTATTGTTATTGTAATTTTTATAGGTCATTGTAAAATGAATAACTATGTAATGTAGTCTCTTGTTACTGAAAGGTTATAATTGAGATTTGTTAATACGCATGATATGCTAGTTTTGGGGATACTTAGGAAATGTGCATCTAATCACCGGTTCAATTTGTTTCTTAGTTGTGTATGGCAAAAAGGGTTGATTTATACATAGTAAATTGAAATTGAAGTTAATATATTGTAGTACTTTCTCAGTATTCCATAAACGACTAAGTTAATCACTGGGTTATCTTCTTACCTTGCAAACATAATAAAGAGTTTTAATGGGAACACTCAACCTTAATAAAATATTCGTGCATAGCTTGCCTGCATGTGTGACCCCTTTTTACCATATAAGAAAATTAAAACCACAGAACGACCTTAAACTTTGCACTTGATGAGACCTCCTAGGTTAGGTAAATAAAACCCCTAGTCGGAGTTTACCGTCATAGTCATTAGGTTTAGCGACATTGTCGTGAACCCATATTTTAGGGATTACATGGTCCAACCTACCCAGATTATGCGGTTTCCTTCTAGTTTTGGTAATCGCGAGAAGAATGTCCTCTCTTCAGGTCCGACACCAGGTTGAGTGTTAAAGACCGCCTTAGAAGTCACCTTATGGGTCATTGTTCGAAGGAATGATTCAACGGTGCTACCCTAGTTTCTATCAAAATAACATCTTGGTATTTTCTTAAACGTGATTCATGTATAGTTACAAGTCTTTCGGTCATGTACCCCTTCAAGATGTTAGTCAAATGCTTATGTAACTCCTGATTTCAAAACAACGCTAAGAACAAGATCTTGGTGTGATGTAAAAGCATATTATATAAATGTTGCACACGAGATTGGAGATTAGGATTAAGGTCAATCTTGGAGTCCTTATAACTTAATTAAAATTTATCATGTGTTGCAAAGAATAAAAGTTACCTTGGTGCGACCAAACTTTGAGGAAACAAAAGATATGTGTGTGTGTGTGTGTGTGTATATATATATATATATATATATATATATCTCTTACAGGATTTCAATAAGTTTTCAAATTATAATAACAATGGTATGGAAATAAATATAGTGTGAATTGAGAAATATTTTTGGTGAAAAGCTGCCCTGTATCTAAATCTCCGTCAAATCCTTTTATTGCGTTTTGGACATCAAGTCACTTTCGCTTGAGTTGTAAGGGTAAAACTGTAGACATCAAATAAATGTTGGAGAAGAATATTTTTACATAATAATAAGATAATTAAGTACTTTTTATGCAATTTGATTTATGCAAATATGTATGTCAGTTATTGAAATTTATATAAAGTATAAGAAGCCAACTTGAGAAGGTTGAATTGTATTTTCAACCGCGGAATAAACTTAAGAAAATGTAGGTGGACAAACGAGAAAATTTATCCTTGCTCATAATGTCCTTGGAATGTTAAATTTAACCAAAAATACATTTAAGGAAATGATGTGTTGTGGGTTCGCCGTTCCTAAAGCCATGTTCTTGTGGTTGGTTCTTTACTAGTAACCTTCCATTGGGAAAAGTGTAGCGTTAGCATGCCTACGTCGTTC
Organism: Taxus chinensis; assembly: GCA_019776745.2. Classification (NCBI taxonomy): domain Eukaryota; kingdom Viridiplantae; phylum Streptophyta; class Pinopsida; order Cupressales; family Taxaceae; genus Taxus; species Taxus chinensis. Next base: position 638,214,080 of record CM034152.1, on the reverse strand, counting down.
GTGTGTCTATGTGAGTTGAAGATTTTTGTGATTGTCGTATGTGAGTCGAGTTCTGTACTTAAAACCCATGTTGTGTTGTGTGTAGTGAGCAATGTAAGTTAAAAAAAAAATATCCTGGTATTTTACTGTTGTATTTGTGAGTGTAATGTGTGGGCACTACAAAAACATACACAGAAAGAAGCACGAAGCGGAAGAAAAATGCAAGAATGCTAAGTAAAGATGTCTAGGATACAAATATACATTGTGAATGGGTTTTAGAGCTCAAACACCATCTTAAAAGGACTTGAAACATCATTAGGGACTTTTGTAACCCTTTTCTGACAATGTAACACATGTAATTTTTGGTGTGTACATATTTTCCCCTCAGAGAAGTGTCTTAGCCATGAAAAGGTGTAAAACATAGATTCTGAGTATGGAGTTCCCAAAATGGGTAGTTAGAAGCTATACTTGACACGCTCGTCTGTCGAAATGTTGTCTAAAATCCCACTATCTGTAAAATTAAAAGAAGACTCAAGTGCAGATAGATAAAATATTGATAAATAAACACTAAATTAAAATGATAAGAGGACTTACCATTTGAGCGGGGATATAGAAATATACATGCGCCAACGCTCCAGCCCTATGAACACATACACTCAAAACAAGGTCAAAACAACATATATATATATATATATATATATACCAAAACAAACTCATTTTTCAATTCACTTGTGCATACCGAACCGGTGTTTTTTGAGCTCTAGTCCCCCGGTGACTATTTTTCGATTTTGAGTATGGTTAAATTAGAATGGATTTGGGAATGGTATTTTACATTAGGCTTGGCCCTTTACTGCTTGAATAATTTTGAGAAGAACTCCTAAGAAATTCGTAACTAAAGCGGTCATAAGGGGCCTGAAAAAGGCGGATAGGAAGAGTGCCTTTATTGCTTAGTCTCCATTTTGTGAAGCATATATGATGTTTTGATATTTCATGCTGATTGTGAGCATTTTGACCACACCTAGTGTGCAATGACATCGTACAAAACTATAACACACCATGATATGTACATATATCTCTTTTTGCCTCAGTTATTTTATGCATAGAGTTAGATTACATTGATGATTTGATTCATGTGTATACTCTTAAATGTTTTAGAATTTTTGATTTTCTATGCTTTTCAAAATCATGTAGTGGACATGAATGCTAACATAATGATTTCTTTTTTTTCTTTGTAATGTTGATATATAATAATGCAATCAAATTGTCCTGTTGAAATTTAGTTTCTCTAAGCAACTTTTGGTACTTTGTATTGCTTTGACAAAACGTGGTGAAAGAGTGATATGATAAGTGAATGAACTTGCCCCGCTCCTAAATCCATGCAACCAGTAAGATGTGGGAGGCTCAACACCAAGAGCCATAAGAGGCACAAGTTATAAAAAAATTGTCAAATGGTTAATGATGAGAAAAAGACAAGGATTTGGAAAGACCAAATTTATACACTACAACCTCACTCTACTCAAGTTTTCTTCATAATTTAAAATGTGAATTGCTTTCCAATTTATCTAAAACTTAAATCCATAGATGGCCACTTGGGTTGACAAAAATCTGGTTTTGAAGTTTTAAAATCTTTTGGAATTTTTGACATCTAACTCTGTTTTGATTTATGATTTCACAGCATTTGAATGAATTGCTTCTAACTTTCAAGTTTTTCAAAGAGACCCCCTACACTTTGCCCCATGCTACCAGTAGGAAGTATGGGCTCATCACCATGGGCAAGGCATTGGAGGAGTAAGGGAATTTCTCTCCTTTCCCAACCCTACATCACTAGTAAGAGATGCAGGGTCAACATCGAAGGTTGGTAGGGAAAATAAATGTGTAAAATAAAAAATTTCTATGGAGTTTGCATTTGAATTATTTATCTAGACAAAATGTATAGAATGTTCTTATTTCCAAAGAGATGTTTATGGGATAGATGTGACACCCATGAAGCTTCTAGAACAAACTATAGGCAAAGACACTTAATCTAGAAAGAGACTATAAGTACGAACCAAGTATGCAGGCCTTGGTATGGTTACTGTCAAAACTTTGTCTTATCTTGTTTGGATTGATGAAATGATTCAGAAACAATTGATGATATCGTGAAGATTTGAAGAGATGTGATTTTAATGGTCTTGCCAATATTTTTAAAAATTTTTTCGGAATTACTATAAGAATAAGTCCTTTGATCACAAATTTTACAAAATGAACTGGAAGATGAAAATGTAATGCAGATGTAGTAATGTACATATGGGAATGTAGGTGAAACTAGATGTCCATGATGTCTAAGGTGAAGAAAGTTTATGAATATCGAATTCTTCACCCCTAAAAGTACACAGCGGAGAACCATTATCCTCAAAATTTTCATCCTCTTGACAAGGGGCCTACCATTTTGGATTTAAACTTACAACCCTCACCCAGAAGTGTATATGGTCCGATCATTAAAATAAATTGTTTGAAAGATGCATTCATACACCTCTTTTTCATGTTCTTGAGACATGGTGTGTGGGTGAGCATGACTATGTTGCTCAGCCTTGTTTCCTATGTGGAGTTTTGTGTTTATTTGTGACTCTTGATGAATGATGAGGGCCTTACCCCATGGATATGGCAAGCTTAGTTTCAGACACAACATGGGTTGAAACCAGGGGTTTAGAATAGGACAACCCTCAGAGATGGTTTTGATGGGCATCATTTTAATCTCAAATTTCCATTCTTTGTTTGTTAGTTCTATCATGTTTACACCTAGACCTAAGTCGTTAGAGGGAAGAGATGCTAATTGAGAAGACTACCCATCCCTTGTGGTTCAAATGGGAGGAAGATCAGATCATCACTCTCCAAAAGTTTCATAATTCCTAATGTGGTCTTAGTGGACACCATTTCCATAGATATTGATTTACCCATATCTTTTTTGCCACCTCAAATGTTTTTACGTCAACGACTTCAAGATTTGGAATGTCCAGGGTGACCGGGACTAACTCTTTTCTTGGATGTGGTTTGCTCAATTTATTCACAGGAATTTCATACTCCGTATGGACTCCTTTCTTCTTCTTGAGGTTTTCTAAGTGTATATTGAAGGGCTTAGGATCCCCTTGAGCGATGAAGACCTTCCCCAAATGGAGGAATCTAATCTCCTGGAACAGGGTAGAAGGGATAGCCTTCATTTGATGAATCCAAGGTCTCCCGAGGATCATGTTATAACTTGTTTCCTTATCGATAATGTAAAATTCCGTCAAGATGGTTTTTGGACCAAGTGTGACTAGAAGAACTATGGTTCCAATCGAGGTTGATTTAAGACTATCATACTCGCATAACATGTTTCTTACACAGGAGCAATTTATCTCTACATATCCTAACTTCTCAAAGAAAAATAAGGGAACCACATTTACATCAGCCCCGTCGTCAATCATGCCTCTCTTAATGTAATTTTTGTAAACTCAAACTTGTAAAAATAAGGCAGGACCACCTCTTCAGGTAATTTCAGTGTCAGATGGCATCTTGTCTATATCGAAAACAAACCCAGTATCCTTATCATTCTATCCCAGAGAATGTATGTCAAATTCAATATGATTTATTTGAGAGTTAGGAGGTGGCGTAACATGGATTAGATGACCAAGACCTAGTGCACTGAGAAAAACTAAGTGATGCGCAGGTGAATTCTTCAACAAATCTAGGAATGAAATGTGAAAAAAGGTCTTGTTCAAATCCAATATTAAATCATAGGCTCCTACTGGTTTTGTGATTGTGGGAACGTCATCCTGTGGGAAGGGAAAGATCATGTAGGAATTGTGAAATGTACTCCTTCCAATTTTTTGCATGAATTTCATGCTCAACCTCTAGCTCAACTAATCCCAGTATTTTTTTATTATCATTTGAACCAAAGTTAGGAGCAACTTGAGAATTGTCGGAAGTTGAGGCTTCATGATCATTGCTCCCTATAGGGATGCCCTCATTTATATTTTGAGGATTCACTTGGGAATCCACATGACATTTAGGGTTCATATTTTTGAGGTGTGACAGGTCTAGAATGACTAGGATGCGGGTTTGTTTCAGGATTTACTAGGAACATGTCTACAAAGAGTTACCTTTGGTTTTCAAGAAGTATTTACAGAAACTTGTTACAATCGTGGCAAGTCCTATTGTCATGACGTCGAACCTTATGGAAACCACAGTATAGGTTAGGTTCATAATCTATTGGCCTTTGATAAGCTTCTTCTTGTTGTTGATTATAACCTCGGTTGTATTTTTGAAATTGGTTGTTATAATCATGGTTTTTTGTCCCTTGGCCAGAATTTTGAAACTGGTTTTGGCCTTGGGTCTGATTTTTCTTTTGAGAGGGACGGTTTACATAAAATATGTTGATAGAAGACATAGTGTTAGGGCCTCTTTGATTTCCTGAGTTTTTGTTATTGTTATTGTTGTCATTGTTTGGAAAACCAAGGTTCTTGGCTTGATCAGTAGCACTATTCATGGTAGCACTATGATTGTAATTCACACCCTTAGGTCCTTGGTTGTTGGCACCATTGTTTTGATAATTTGCATTATTTTGATTTGGGGATACCAATTTCCCATTAGGACCATAGATCTTATGCCGACTATCAATTGCAGCTTGGTCATATCGAAGTGCACCTTCCAAAACTTCCTCCTAACTATAAAAAGGAAACTTTTGGACCTCTTCCTTAGTCTCTCAATTGAGTGAGTGAAGAAAAATATCACAAAGTTCCATCTGGTCCATGTTGGGCTCACTTGCAGAATGATAGAGAACTTGGCACCAACTCTGGATGAAATGGGAAGCATATTCATTTTTCTCCTGTCTAATATGTAGGAACTCCCTAATCCCTGTATGCAACAAGTTGTTCATGTCAAATTCTTTGATGAACTCATAAACAATTTGTTTTAAGGAATGTATAGAAGCTTCCGGAATACGATAATACCAATCCAATGGGATTTCTTCGAGAGTCTTTGGAAATATTTTAGCCACTACAGCATCCCAAGGAAGCAATTCCTTGATAGTAGTCACGTATGCCTTGATATGAGCATTTGGGTCTCCTTCACCCTTAAATTTTGGAAGATCAAGCAATAGGCATGGAAGCATGACACCACGTATGGTAAAGTCAAGAGACTCCTTTAATTACTCGGCATATGTACCCATTGCGTAAGATTCCACCATTGAAGATCCTTGATGAGGAGGTGGAGGAGGATTTGGATAAGCTGTATTATAAGCATTGAGGGGAACGTATGGGGTCCCTTGATATGGCATATAGGAGGAAGGAATGGTGTATAGGTCCATCTAGGGATTTTTTGAATACATATGTATGTAAGGTGGGATAGTACCAAGATATGGACTAGTGGGCGTTAAAACCAGGGAACGTCACATTTCCTATTGTGGCGAAAATCAAGAACGCACTTCCGGAAATCCCTTGGGTAGAATAAGCTTGAGAAGGATGAGGACCCGTCCCTAGTGTGTCTAACCCTATGAGAAGATCACCTGGATTTGAATGAGCTAGATAACTTTGTTGTAGATGATATTGTGTTGGTTGCTCATTGGAAGGGATGTATCCTTTCTTATCAACTAGATATCCCATGTTATGCCCTACTGCATGTGTTGGCTGTGAAGTCTAGGAACTTTCTAGTTCACTAATCATCCCCACTAAAGTAGAAATGAGATCCTTGGGAAAGGATTGAGTCCCTTGTTGGGGTGCTCGTGGAGTAGGGTTTGATTGTGCAAGCTCATGAAACCATGTCATAAATTCGTCGTTGTTATAATTATTGTCTTCCTTATACGTAAGAATCTTAGGATAGGCATTCAAAATCTCAGAGGTTATAGCCCTCATTCTATCCAGAGACTCATCTATCTGACGAATAGGATTACCTATTTGTGAAAATATATAATCTTTTGTTGATTGCATGGTACTGTGAGGTCTTGACAAGACCCTATTGTAAGAACTTGTTCCATTTGTGATAACAATGTGGTTTGCATTGGGTTGACCGTATTGCATGTCTAACAGTTGATCAACCTCCTCCATCCTTACATAGCTAATGGGGTTTGAAATGTAACTAGGGGAGGTTTGGATGTTGCTTGTGTAATTATCACCACACCTTAAAAGAGAAGGGGATTGTTGTAGTTGCACATTGGTGTAACATCTATCATAGCCAAATGGCCCACCAAACTCTATTCCAAACATATTTTCAAAGGTATAAAATACCTATCAAAATAGGCAAAGAAATGGAAAGATGACGTAATACCAATGAAAGAAAGGAAACAATAAGGGATTAATCCTTCACGTTGGGTTCACCAATTTATACGGATGAAAATTTACATGCAAAACTCAACCGCACTCAACCCCCCGAGGTCATGCCAGAGTAGATGATGTTGGATGTGCATGACTAACTATAGGAGGATCAATGACTAAGATCTGGTACTGTAATCTCCTGGTAGCTGAGTTGGCAAAGGGGAGATTTAGAGACTATGAACGGGTAGCGTAAATTCCCTATGGTTTGTTTTTCTAAATTAGATCTAAGTGTTGATCTAGTTTGAAGTGTCTAAATTTACTACGCTGAAAATAACAATCTATGTTACTGCTAAAAGGGAAACTTATCTAAACAAATCATAAAATTGAAACATTACAATCACAAACAACAATTTGCTTCTATTATAAATAATTAAAATATTTCTACACTAAAACTAAACAAGAAGAATAACCCAGTGTGTTTATTCACCTGTGTTGAGTATATTGAAACTAAACTAAATTAAAACAAGAACTTTTCCAAGTGATTTATGATATGTAGACAACCTCTTACAGATATTCTCTCTTTCAGATCCACATGGATAAGAAGAGGGGGATCCATCACTAGGGGTTGCTATGAAAGATTCAAACCCTCTTGGAAATTAACTAATTACTTACAAATTAAAGGAAATTGATTTCTAGTCTACTTGATATAATGTAACAATGATAAATTGTAAGAATGAAGGAAATCAAACAAAAAATCTAGCCTGGAATTCACAAAACAGAGGTAAATCCAGCAGTGTAGTAATTTGTCCCTTCAGTTTATCCTTTCTTTCTTTGTGTGTCCATATGAGTCAAAGGGATTAGGAATGCAAGAACAGTAGCAAGAGGATGGCGCTTGAGCAATGGCAACTCGAAGGCATTCTGGATGCAATGCAAATGGAAAAGAGATAACACAAGAGATCTAAGCTTGCCTATGCAATTCCTAGCAAGGTTGTGGCAGCAATACAATTCTAGATACACAAAAAATCTCAAGCCTTTTGCTTAAATACAAGCATTGAATATATAAGATTTGGGTTGGGATGTGCCTTCATGCACAAGGTAAGAAGAGGCAGTTCAACTAATTAAATCTATTTAAAAATAGAAGAGGGAAGGAATACCATGTAAATAAGACTATTTTTAGGAAATTTGGTTCACAAACACTCCCTAAAAGTTGAGTTAAGTGAAGCGTTGTGTGTCAAAAACACACATGAAGAGTTCTAGAAAAAGTGTTCAGGACCGCCGCCCTATGCAGGGAGATAGTCCTAGGACCGCCGCCCAAACCTGGGAGGTAGTCTTAGGACTGCCACCCTTCTCTAGGAGGGCGGGTCCCAAGACTGTCACCCTATGTGGGAGGAGATCCTGACACTAAGGCCAAAACATGCACAAAAAGAAGTAAGAAGTTGGAAGAAAAATTGGGAAGGCTAAGATAATGATGTCTAGGCTACAAATATACACTTCGAATGGGTTTTTGGAGCTCGAATACCTTCTTGAAAGGACTTGAATCATCATTGGGGACTTTTGTAACCATTTTCCGACAATGTAGCACATGTAATTTTGGGTGCGTACATATTGCCCCCTCAGGGAAGCATCTTAGCAAATGAAAGTAAATTTATTTCTACTCTACCTGATATGATGTAACAATGATAAATTGTAACAATGAAGGAAATCAAACAACAAATCCAACCTAGAATTCACATAACAGAGGTAAATCCAATTTTGCAGTAATTTGTCCCCTTAGTTTGTCCTTTATTTCTTTGTGTGTCCATATGAGTCTAAGGGATTATGAATGCAAGAACAGCAACAAGAGGATGGTGCTTGAGAAATGGCAGCTTCAAGGCAGTCTTGATGCAATATAAGTAGAAGAGAGATAACACAAGAGATCGGAGCTTGGATATGTAATTCCAAGAAATATTGTGGGTGCAATACAAAGCAAGATACACAAAAATTCTCAGGCATTTTTCTTGAATACAAGCATGGAATATATAATATTTGGGTTGGCATGTGCATTCATGCACAAGGCAAGAAGAAGTAGTTCATCTAATTAAATCTATTTAAAAATAGAAGAGGAAAGGAATACCATGCAAATTTTAAACAAAAAATTAGGCAATTTGGTTCATAAAAACACCCCAAAAGTTAAGTGAAGTGTCGTGTGTCAAAAAACATGCATGAAGAGTTTTGGAAAAAGCATTCAATACCACTGCCTTGTGTAATGAGGTAGTCCTAGGACCGTTGCCCTACTCTGGGAGGCGGGGTCCCAGGACTGCTGCCTTGTCTGGGAGGCAGTCCTGACACTAAGGCCAAAACATGCACAAAAAAGAAGAAGGAAGCTAGAAGAAAAGTGCGGGAAGGCTAAGTAAGGATGTCTAAGCTACAAATATACACTTTGAATGGGTTTTGTCCAGAGCTCAAACACCTTATTGAAAGGACTTGAATCATCATTGGGGACTTTTGTAACCATTTTCTGACAATGTAGCACATGTAATTTTGAGTTCTTATAGGAACCTATGTATATAACATTGCTTTTAAAGGATATATAAATGAATTCATCCTAGTTTACTTCAATGATATCACTATCTTCTCAAAGAAGAGTGCAGATCACATGTCGCATCTGGAGAAAGTATTTTAGAGATGTAGATAATTTGGAGTGTCTCTTAACCCTAGGAAATGCAACTTTTTTGTTATGTGAGGAAAACTTTTGGACCATGCAGTCTTAAAGGATGGCATTTCCATTGATCATGAGCGGGTTTCAGCCATCTTTTCTCTTTACTTGCAAATGCACAAGAAATCCTTGTTGTCATTCTTAGTAAAAATCATTTTTGTTAGGATATTCATTCCTAACTTTGTCGGGCTGGTTAGGCCCATCACCCTCGTACTCAAGAAAAACACAGTCTTCAAGTGGACAGCAAAAGGAAAAGAGATATTTAACAAAATCAAGTAAGAGATTACTTGTGCGCCAACACTCGTCAATCCAGATTATTCCAAGGATTTGATCCTTTATGATTATGGAGATGATGTTAGTGTTGTTGTTGTCTTTACACAAGAAAATGAACAAAGACTAGAGCAGCTAATAGCTTTCTTCAGTCAAAAACTTAAGTATTGTGAATTGAGATACATTCATAAAAATAAATAGGTCTTTTCCATCATGTGTATGCTAAATAAATTCAAAAGTATGCTTGTCAAAAATCATATCACAGTGTTAGTTTCATACTCATATGTGAGATATTTCATCATGGGAGAAGAAACTAGTGAGAAAAGAGTGATATGGGTGACCAAAATCATGGAGTACGATGTGACCATCAAATCCACCAAGTTGATTAAAAGTGACAGCACTTCGTAAACAAATTGTTGAGGATGCACAAAATGATCGTGATACTTCATTGTTCCTAGATGAGTAACTAGCACACGTCAAACCTGAGAAAAGTGAAGATCCTAGTGCGTGCAGCTAGATTTATATAATGACAACATTGCTCTTATCTAACGCATACCCTACTTATCTAAGAAAAGAAAAGAGATAACATCTGATGCTATAATCTATTTTGTATGCATTGATTGATGGTGTTCTCTTCAAAAGAAACATTGATGGCATGCTTCTCAGATGTATTGATGGCGTGTAGATTTACAAAGTGTTAGTGGAATTTCATGATGGATTCTCTAGTGGACACTTCTCTACTAAAGAAACAACGATGAAGATCATTAAGGTGGGATACTTTTTTCCTACCATGTTTACAGACACACACAAGTGGGTCATGAAATACAAATAATGCACTTTATTTGAAGGAAATAAAAAATTGGCAGCATTTACCCTTTAACCAATCCAAGCAAATCATCTTTTTGCGTAATGGGGTCTAGAATTAATTGGCATGATCAATCCTCCTTCGAGTGCGGGACACAAATGGGTCCTAACAACTAAAAATTACTTCACCATACAGATAGAAGTTGTCGCACTCATGGAATCAACCGATTCAGTCATCCTTGACCTTCTTGAGGGCATTGTAATGAGTTTTGGAATTCCTTAGACCATTATATTTGATAATGCAAAAGCCTTCATTGGTACTAAAATTTATGATTGGCTGCTTAGTAGTGGTATTGATTTAAATATGTCTTCCAACTATTACCCTCTAGGTAATGGGTTAGTAGAGTCAACTAATAAGAACTTAATCGGAATAATGAAATGGAAAATGAATATCAACTAGAGGAAGTGGCACACAAATGGTCTCATATGCACTCTCGAAATATAGAATCATAGTGAAGAAATAAATAGGTACTTCGCCTTATATGCTTGTTTATGGAAAGGAAGCTATACTTCCTTTATCTCTTGAATTTCCTTCATTAGAGCTTTCCCAGGAGTTGGAGTTTGAAGGCATAAATCATAGAGAAATATAAATGGTAGAGCTAGTTGATCTTGAAGAATTAAGAAATTATGCCATGATAAAGTTAGAACAGCATCAACAATCGACAAAGAATTGGTTTGACAGAAAGGCTAGACCTCATGATTTCAAATTTGGTGATGTAGTCTTAAAATGGAATGCTTACAGAGCCAACCCTGGGTGCCATTCAAAGTTTGAAGCTCTTTAGAGTGCCCCATAAACTATCAGTTCTTACAAGGAGGCTAACTCTTTTGAGCTGACTCAACTTGATGAAGATGCACTACCAATCCCAGTTAATTGGATTTATCTAAAGCACTTTCATTAAGTCTTCTGCATTATTGTATGTATTAGAATAGTTTCAATTACTCCAAGTGCACTCCACTCACATTATCCTATTTATATATAGTTCTTTCCTTTTGTGTGCTCTCTTCACACGCTCATTTGTTTCTTTCAAGATGCCAGTTTGGTTCAGTGATATTCCAATAGTCTTCAGCAATCTTCCATTCCCATCAAAATTAGATTATAAAATCTTCACATGAGAATAGCATTGTTCAGAGTTTATACAGTGCTTCAAATGACTTCAGGGATAGTCCTTCAAATTTCATATAACAAATTCAAGTTTTTAGGTTGACTACATGCCCAATGGATGCTTCAAAGGCTATTTTTCTCCTTCATTTGGTAGGTAGATAACCCTCAAATTCACCAAAATTTTGTCTAAAATAGATCCCCTAGTTATTTTGATAACTTACATCTTCGTTCTGACTATGAAATTCAAGTTCATAGGTTAGGCGTACTCTATCTGTTCTCTTAGCATAGTTTACTTGGTTACAATTATTTTTCACACCCTTGCGCACCTCTCCTTATCTATTCCTTTATTTTCTCATATTCTCCCCTTGTGTGCACTCCTTCTGCACCCACTTTAATTCCTATCTTTGTGCACTCCTTGCATGTGCATCTACTAACTTGCCTTTCCACTTTAAGTCCCCGGCATGCCTTTACACACACATGACCTTCCTCATGAGTTATGGGTATTCCCTTACACCAAATCATCTCCCTCTGCGGTGTTCTCACACGCACTTTCATTCCCTCATGTGTATTGGTGTGTTGTGCACTTCCTACCTTCTGATCTTTCCTTGTGTGCTCATTCAATTAGATTCTCATGCACCTCTTGCATAGTTGTATACTTCTACAGATATGCCCCTTTCCTCCACACCTATGCGCACCACTTTTTCACACCTTTCTTCTACATTCTCGTACCTCTTTCTTACACATTCACCTAGTGCAACTCTCCTATGCCACGTGGCAACCTATTAGAATTGAGTGTGCCACATGAAACCTATCAAAGTGCGCCAATTGGGTGTTGAATCCTTGTAAAAAACTATTACATGGATCAATCAGAGAGTGCCACATGTTCTGCTTGTGTTGCAAACCTTCATATCACAATAACTTTTTCTACATGGCTCAGATTCATGTGCTCGTTGGAGAGTTACTTACGTGGGGCTACACTCCAGAACATGTAAAATCATATTTTGGGTGGGATTTGGAAGGTGAGAAGCATATAAATGTGTATCAAGACATTAATGCATAAAAATGTATATCCAATTTACCCTCTTTCCTTCTTCCACAAGCAAAACAGACTTGGGGAGGGCACATCTGATAACATTACGGGTGTATTTGTAGGCATTCATTATTAGTTGCTAGTGGTTGGAATTTTGAATCCTAGTTTCCCTCTTCTTTCTCCTCCTCCTCTCTCCTTTTATAAATAAAGAAACAAAGTTCATTGTAAATGGTTGGACCCCTTTAGTTTGTTAAGGACTTTTGTTCCTTACAATTTATAAGTTGTAGGCCTTTAGATGTGGTTCTTTACTTGTGGATATTAGGCTCATATGTCATTGTAATCGACTATGTATTTCTTTGAATAAATAAAATCTTAGTTTTGTCGATATTCTCTTCCTTAGCTTGTTTTGATTGCATCTTCTTGCATCTCTTTTACATAGTTTGTTTGTTGTGCCTCTTAATTTCCCTTCCATGTTCCTTTTCTAATTGTGCTCCATGAAAATGATTATACAAGTGTGTCTTTGAATGTGATATGTGTGTCTATCCTCTATGTGCACATTATCCTTTATTTTCTCTTAAAGATAATTATGTTCATCCCCATTTTTCTAGTGTTATCACCTCCCTTTAGCTTATATTTTTCATTTTCATGTATCTCCTCCTAACCTTGGTCCCTTGGAATCTTATAGTAGTGATAAGTAGTTGCATTTATCTTCATAAGAATAGTTTTAGTAGTAGAAACAGGTAGAGGAACCGGCCTTCTTTGGAAGTCTATACCAAGCGTGCAAGGTCCCATAACTTGGAGATAGTCCCATGTTGTCTCAAAACCCCTGTTTATCTTAATCTAGGACAGGTGTAATTTTTCTAAGGAATTTTGTTTCTTGCATTTTTCAAATTACACGCCTTGATCTCATTTTATGCATGTGGATATGAGCCTCATATGCCATTGTAATCAGCTATGCATTTCTTTTAAGCAATAAAAGCTTAGTTTTGTGGTTATTCTCTTCATTGGCTTATTTTTATTGCATATTCTTGCCTCTTTTTTGCATTTATTATTTTTTATGCCTCCTAACGTCCCTTGTAGGTTCCTTTTCTAATTGTGCTCCAAGAAAATGATTGTATGATTGTGTCTCCTGACTGTGATATACATGTTTATCCTCTCTATGTGAGTTTATCCTTTGTTTTCACTTAAATCTAACTATGTTCATCACCCTTTTTGTGGTGTTATCTCCTCCCTTTAGTTTATCTTTTCCCTTTTCATACATCTCCTCCTAACCCTAGTCCCTTGGAATCTTAGACTAGTGATATGAAGGTCTGTCTCAAGCAAGCAATGTCCCACATCTTGAAGATAGTCCCATGTTTCCTCAAAACCTCAGTTCATCATAATCTAGGACGAATGTAATTTTGAGCTTAAATAGATACCTACAGGGGGTTGGGGATGTGCGTGGTAGAAACCAAGGCACATGCTAACAAGATGCACTAGAAAATAAGTGTTAGTGTAAAGATTTAGGATGCAATAGAATACAATGTAACAAAAAACTTTGAAGACAAGACGGACTGTGAAAAGTGGGTTGTATACACAAGACGTCACTCACAATACACTCAAGGATGAAGTGGATAGAAGAAAAAAAATGATTAAGAAACACATAGGGCATATCCCGCAAACAATGATAAACATTAACAAACAAGAATTAAAAGATAACCATAGTTGTATAGTACCCTGCAACGAAAATCCTACACATGAAGCACCCATTAGCCTATTAAAAAGATAAATAGTATGTCAAATCATGTATAGAGTAGTGAAAAGTAAGTGCTAGTGATAACAAATAGTACATATTATAACAATAGGACCTGTGATGTGGGGTAGGATAATAGTAAATGTAGATTCCCTTGGGAACCTCAATGAGACTGGTCTAGAGAAATGTTGAGAATCGTGCATCGTGTAAGAATATGTTGAAGTTATGCATTCACCTCAAGATACCATGTGAATGTGCATGTGTGTATATAAAAATATAATGACATACTAAGAATCGAGGTAACTTAGGAAACAAAGTGCAACATGTAAGTATTATAAGCTAGAAAGAGTAAATACAACCAAGGTAGGTAAATTCCATGTGAATGTGATGATGTGCTGCAATATGTAATATGTGCAGATGAGAGGGGTCATGTTGCCCCCAGTGGATGTTTGTGAAGTGAGGTTCATTTAGGTATTTCTCCCTCAACAGTAAAGTATGAACCGTAGAATAAGAGTTCGTTATTGGGTAGTGATGGTAAAGTATGTGTACCACAGATGTGGAAAATATCATAAAGGTAAACATGAAGCATAGATCGTGAGAGATAGAGATAAAGTCACCATGATGTGACTAGTGAGGGGTGAAGTTGAGTGTCCCCTGATTGTCTATAGGAATAAGAGGTCACCTAGTAAAACTATGGAATAGCACATGCGTTCGGAGGGTATTAAAGAATACCCTTGATTTTAATTTTTACCTCTACTTACTCAATTGATAATACCCCCTCCCATTATATTATTAAAATGAAAATAGCCCCTATTTTTTCCATGTACCTCACTTACCCATTTTTTCATTGCAATTTTATTTACCCCTTTTTATTTCTACCCGTATATGTCAAATAGAATATATACCATATTTCTCACTCAAATATTATTTTCTTAATACAACTCTATAAATAGTGGGTTTGAATATATTCAAAACTTATTACCAATTACTTTAATGTTATTCTTTAATAATTTATCGTTCTTCAAATAATTAAAATGGTGAAACAATATTATTTAAGATGAAAAGCATACTCAATCTTAGTTACTGACAAAATCAGAAGTTCACTTTGCATCTCAGTATTTCCTAGTTAAGAATATTCTAATTGATATTTCCTTAATCAATAAGAGATTATAATTTATTTTTGTGACCACACTCCTATTGCACTTTAAGTCTTTCAAATAGACAACAATAGATAAATTGAGAAGATTATAAAATATAATTTTTTAGGTACATTATCATATAAAGACTATGATAAGTCTATTTTTATATTAACACTTATCACTTATTTAGTCATAGATTCTATTAATATATTTACATATAAATACCTAATTAAAAATGCATTTACATATAAAATAAAATAATTTCAATGGATGTAAATTCATTTACACAAAGCATTGAATTTAATTTAATGCATGAAATTATAATGAATGAGGATAATGTCGAGTCATTGATTCAAAGTCATTGTTGAAATCATAATAAAAGAAAAACTCAAATGAGATATATTACATGCAACACAACCAACTAATTTGAAATATGGCTTAGAAATATGGCATGTCACGTCAAGTTCCGCCAAGAATTTATCCATTGCTATAGACAAAATGAACTAGTTCATATCATAACAAGTTGACATGACATGCCCAAAAAAGGAATCTAGAGATTCCAAATAAATAAGCTTAATGCTCTTTTTATTAGTTTTTAAATTTTAAATATGTTTCATTTCATGTCTGAAACAAGGAGACTTATCTTTCTGTGATGGATTCAGTGGTTAACAAGGAGAAAATGTATTTTAAAAATGCTCTTGACTAAATCAAGGAACATTCACCTTTCAAGATTTTAACAATGTTTTACCTTTCTAAATTTGAAATATGTTTCGGTCCCTGGTTAAAATAAGGAACAACCAACTTTGAGGAGTACATTTGGATTCTGGACATTAACAACCAGTAAGAGGATTTTAGGAAAGACTGTTACTTACCTCTGGAATGTTCTTCAGATGTCAATTCTACATGCCTAGGTTTCTTTCCATGTCTGCTTTCTCCAGTTCTGTTTGCTTGTTTCACTTCATCAACATCTTTAGATAGTACATCTCCTGATTTCACCAAAGTTGTAGATGGAATATGTTCTATTAGATCTCACTGTATGCTAGGTTTCACCTTGGCAAAACATTATAACAGCATAATCAAGTCAGCTACTAAAACATGTAACATATAAATGGCATTCAAAATACGACATTCTATCTTTATCCTGTCTTATAAAAAAGTAGGAGTCCCTTCCAACTCAACCCAAATACAATATCAACAAGAATGAGATGAAGGATGGGAAGAAGACATCTTTGAAGTGTATCTTTAAATGGCTCATATGCTTGTCACCTAAACTTTATGTCCTCTTGTTTCATATATTTACTAAAATTTGATATAAATCTATGTTTTTTTTACCATGCAAAATAAGACATCCAAGATCTCAACTTGCACAATTTTCCTAATGTTAGAAAATTCAGGAGATATCATTGACCCATTTAGCAACAAAATTTTTCCTTTCTACTACCATATTTTCCAGTCGTAAATCTAATTTGAGTTGGATCATTCATAATTGATATAAATTCAATTTTTTTCAAGGTCTGTATGACCATTGGTCCATTAATGAACTCTTAGATGTTCTTACTCACTCTTCAAATGATAGAAGGAAAAAAAAACACGAGTTACAGATTATGTAGGGGAATGGTCAAGAGAGATTGAAGATTAGGAATGGCTTTAGGATGGTCTGGAACCTGAAGGATCCTTGAACATGTTTATCAAGCAGATTTCGAAGTTGCTTAATCTATCTCTTATAAACATATCTATAACCTAGTGTGAAACAAATGAACCAGTCACATTCAAGGGCCACAAAAGTAGACCTGCACGAAGAAATCAACTGCCCAGAATGGAAGTTGTGGCATTTTACATGAACATGCTCATCAGGGTTATGTAAAGCCCTCTAGAGTCAAAATGTTTGTTGAGTGAGATTTAGAGCAAGTCAAGCTTGTGAGAGTATTGTAGAATAGTCTCATAGTGTTCTTGGAGGCTCCATGGGAGGAATTGGCTTGTAATTCTTCCTACCATTCGTCGAGATAAGTATCAAGGTGATTCAAATAGGATCCTGCAAAATCTTTATAATTCAATTGATTAAAAAGATTAGTTGTATTTATAAGTTCATGAGACTAAAAAAGATTTTAAGACATGCTTTTAGCCTCAGTGAGATAGAATTGGGAAAGGCGGAGATGGAAAAATCATATAGATGAAATAAGTGCATTGAGGCTATCCTTGGTAGAGTCATTAAAGAAAAGTGCAATGAGTCTCCAAAGAGAGGAAAACGGTCCAAAGGAAAAGGTAGAGTACTGCCGCCCCATCAAACTCATACAAGTTAGTGTAAGGGCAGGCCAAGAAGGTATGGAAAAGGAAAGCATTCCATTGTTTGTCCATTATAGAAAGAGGGGCTTCATCTTGTTTAAGGAATCACCTTTGTGTGGCCATGTGTTAAAAGAAGTGCTCCATTGCCAAGAAACCCAAGTATTACAAGAAGGAAGGAAATTGCTCTCATTATTCTTCAGAACAAAATAAAAGAGAAAGATGCAAAAAAATATGCAAGTTGTGAATGCCACTCTTTGAATCAACATGAAGAACAAGGAAAGAGGAATATGTTGTCCAAAGACACATGCAGTAATGATTTCACATGTTGGAACACGAGTGGGCATTGATATGCAAAATGTTGGAATTTCCATCCAAATAATTGTATGGGGCAGCTCAACAAGGGAGAGGCACCTGCAATTAAAAAAGGAGAAACTGTTCATGCACTTAGAAGCCAAGAGTTAGTAATAGAAGAAGAAAAGGCATCAAGAGGGAAGCCCATAGAGGTGTTCTCATCACCACTACAGAAAGGTAACCATGGTAAGAGATTATTTAGTGGAAAGGTAATTGCAAAGATGAGAGGTTAATTTGCTTTCATATATGAGAAACACTCAGATTGAGTTGTATTCAAGAAACACCTCCAAGATTTATGTGTTTCATTTGTCAATATATCATATAAGTAGGGAGATAACACCACTTGTAGGAGCAAGTAGACAGGTATTTCTAGCCTCAATTTTGAGTATGAATCATATATTGAGTCCATTCACTAGGCATAAGTATGAGCAACCTAAGACATCAAATGGTTTTATCTTTTTTAGTAATTCTGATTCGCATGTGATTATGCAGCATGTATGTGTTCACTAGTTCTTGTAACATGTGTATGAAAGGAAAGGTAGAAGAGAGGCACTTTAAGCTGAGATGCACTCCAAGCAAGCAATCTAGACAAGTAATTTTGCCAAAGTATAGCAAAGACGAAGGAAACAAGTTAATAAGAAAAATTTTCAAAATAGCAAAAATCAATCACATGGAAAGTTTGGCTGGATACTAACCCATACAACATGTTTGGCTTGGTCCAAAACTACTTTGCAAGAACATTAGCATACAAACCTTGAAGGCCCTTCATCACTTAGGTCTGGTTTCAGTCTCCAAAGGTGGCAGCTAGCTATTTTTATATTTCTCATTGCAAAACTAAGGAAATTTGAAATGGTATCATTGTTGTAGCATGCATGTAGACATCACAAATTTGTGGAAGAATGTTTCCACTATGTATATAGCATCCATATGTGAGTTGATGATGGTGGCATCCACATAATAAGTTGTAGTAAATGTGGCAAGGTTCTAGAATGTGTTTTTAGTTGTATGCACATAAGTCATGGTTGCAGCAGGTTTTCCAAATCTGATTTTGGTATGACAGTAGTTGTATTATGCACATTGGTGGGCAACTAAACTATGTTCACGAGCCCAAGAGTTTCCTCCATGGTGGAAGGGAAGTGGTATGAAATTTGGTCATTGTAAGCAAGGTGAGAAGAGCATCCATGATAAGTTGCACTCCACATGAAGGTTGTTGATTTCATACACACTACCTTCATGGAAGGTATTTTCTTTACAGTCACATTGTTTTTGTTGATATGATGTTTGAATTTCAAGACCCAAGATAGGGGCAGCTATGTGGACAAGGTTATTATTTCAGCCACTCACATAATCATGAATTTTTTCACACTTGCTAACATTTGAATCTGAGAGAATATGATGAAGCAAACATCTTTAAAGAGAAACATCATTGCTTTTGCCTACAAGCATGTAATTTATAGAAAAAAGGCTAAGAAGACCACTATCAACTATATGAGTTGACATAGTTGACGGTTGAAATAGTAGGCTCGAAGAGAGAAAACTTTTTCAATTCATGAGAAGTGATGAAGAAAGGTATTTCACTTGAGAATAAAGAAGATATAACCTTATTCTTTCATTTATAGAGCTTTTGGGGACCAAAAGCCTCCGGATTGGGGAGGTATGATCCAAAATCGATCCTAAAAATCTGTATAATTCAGTTGATTAAGATGATCAGTGGTACTCTTATTTCACAAGACTAAGGAAGATCTTAAGACATAATTTTAACCTAATTAAGATAGTTGGAAAGGTTGAAATGCAAAATCAAAAGCAAAACAAGGGAAACATGTGCATTGGGGATCAAAAATGATTCAAACATTTTGGGGCCACACTGATTGAAACCAAGGTTTGAAGTGACAGTTTTAGCTTGGTATAATACCATCATTATGGGACATGTTACCAAGATGCATTTGGTATGGTATGAAAATTTTCTATATAATACAATAGCAGAATCGGTTGTCCAAAGGGAGCTGAATTGGTTCTTCTTCCATCTCTCCGTATGGGATTTATTTAAAATTCTTTGTATGACTCACTTGCTCATCCCTTAGCATAAATATTCCTCCTAGGGGCCAAGGAAAGGCATTGAAGTATATACCTAAGAGTGATCTAGGAGTTAAGTATATACCTAATGAATTTAAGTGACAAAAACAGTAGTGAATGAAACCTTATAATGAAAGCCCAAACTTACAGTTGAGGTATTGTAAAGCCAAGGTAAAGAGAACATGAAAAATTACACAAAACCCAATCAGTGCTCCAACACATATCCAATAAAATTTAGCTTCTGCAAATAATCCACGAGCTTTTATTATTGCATGTCCCAATGTCTTGTTTGAGGTAGTGCTGCTTCACTGCATATAAGTGAATTTTTTAGATGAAATAAAGTATTTAATATGGTTGTCTATGCTTGCTAGCCTACGATGCTCAATCAGGGAATTTTCTCACTTACTTTGTTCCATCTGGGCACCATAAATTCATCTACAGCAAGGGCATTTTGGCTGTAAGACACTGGGGAGCACCAATATGCCCAAATCCACCAGCTGGGTATGTCCTCTGTTTCAGAAACATGATAAAATCAAGCATTGCTATTATAGTTAAAAAGTTCAAGATTGCTACTAATCATTTTCTTCGGTTTAAATAATTGTGTGTGTATAATCATGTAGACTATAACTCGGGAAACCACAAATCCTCCCAGAACAAACACGAGAGTGCATTACCTTGCACAAGTATAAGTGAGTTAGATCAACACTGCAATCTAGAATGTTATTGGATGCATTGCATTGAAACAAAGACTATGCTTGAAGTTGTTTATGTACCCATGAAAATGTTCTCTTTATCAACAACTTGTAGAACTATTAAAGGTTCCCAACACATTGATTTTGTTAGGTCATACTCAGATATGTAAATGTAAATGGGTTGTCACCTAAAGCTTTTTCAGGATAGAATCATATCTCACGTCTTTGATAAGCATGTGGCATGGACCTCCTAAGTTTATAATATGCTAACCAATAGGATGCATGGCGTGGAATGATCAAATGTTGTGCGTAGACAATAATCAGCATACTTGTATTGGCATATTAGAATGAGTTCTTATCCAATATTGTGGTAGCATAATTAAGGAATTTGGTTGTCCATTGGATGGAGTGTCTGCCAAAAAAAAACTGAGGTTCAAACCCCAGCGGGCCATACAAAAGGCTGATGATTTCAAATCATTAAAAAGGAGTTTGACCTCAATAATTGGTTTCCACTTTGTGACTATCAAGAAAAGGTATGTGGTAGTTGGTAGCTTATTTGATCATGGATGCTAGCTTGGACATGTTTTAAACTTTTTAGTTATCAAATTGCTTTAGTGGTGATTCAGCATAATGCGGACACACAATGACTAGAGGTTTATTTGACATAAACCATAATATGGCCATTTTTGTGTTAGGAATGTAAAATGCTAATATTTTTATTGAATGAAGCTACCCTAAAAGAATTTGAAGTCAAGAATAGGCTGATTATTCAAATATTATGAGCAGCAATCACTTAGCATGTAGAGGATGGTTGAAACTTTCTAAAGTCCAAACCTGTTGACCAAATCGTAGGGAAGTGAATTTGTAAAAATTTCACTTTAGGACCTTGAAAACCTTCATAACGTCATCATCTTAAGGTCATGAATCACTGTTGTATCAATGTGTAGGAAGGCTTGGGATGTAATCTGACATTGTAATTAAATTTCACACCGATAAGTTTCAGACATGCGTATGGATAAGAAGAATCTGATATGTGGATATAGGAAAAAAATTGAGGGGTCCTTGATACAACTTTGGATACAGCCCTACAAAAAATATATGAATTCTAGCCTAAAAAATAGGAATTAAACACGTATTATGCATATTAAAAACAAAATAAGTTAGATAATCATGAAACACTACTCATAATTTGTATAATACCAACCAAATCCCAAACGACTAGGCACAAATGTAAAAAATGAGCTTAAATGCCTTAGAGAGGCAATGCAATGAGGGAATGAGGTGAGTGTTTTTACTTTTTTTTATTTTATTTATTGCCTTTATAGGGTTTTCATTGGGTATTTTCAATTTGAATTTATTTTTTTAGGCACTTCATGTTTTTAATGTTAAAAAAAATAACTTTAAAAACCGTTTTTTAGCCCAGATATGGCTCAGGTACAACATCTGCAAACGTATCTAGACTGCCAATGCCATACCCTGCCAAAATCCACAGGCATATCCGGTAAGTATCCATATAGGATACGTACCATACCCATATTCAAGACCTGCAGGGGGCGTATCAATATCTGATTTTGCAAGCAGATTCTTCTGATATTCAAAGCAGTGATCATAGAATTTGAAAGCAATTTTAAGTGGTATGAAATCTCATAGGAATGGAACTTCATAAATCACATAAAGGGTACTTGACATTCAAGACATAGGAACAAACTAAATCAGCACAAGGAATTCTTAAACAATGATTTTATCATCCACGGAAATTGATAAGAATAATCAAATGAGATTATTAGATGACAATTATGATAATGCTAAAATTTTAAACCCTATTCCATGTATGAGGTATAACCTTATCACAGAAGTGGAGTAATAAGAAACCAGAAGTAGAATCAAGGAACTTTGGAACTTGGCTAGGGACCAGCAACATATTCCAGTCCAGTAATATTGTGGAAACATAGTATAAGAAATGATATTACAACCCATCAATCTAGATTTGAACAAAGGCACCAAAAATGAACGTGACCTGAGATATCTCTAGTGAGAAGAGAGATAGTGTCACCTTACTTGAATATTTCGTTCTAGATCGTAATTAATTGTGACGGTTTGTGAGGATTATTAAGCATACATCATGCAAATTGAATTTATCACATAAGTGAAGGCTTAGAGGATATTAGGTATAAAGAATGTACCTGTGGAGTAAAAGGGAACTGGAAGCAAAATTGTGAAACAATGGAATTTGGCTAGGGAGCATCAGCTGTGAATAGTCAAAGTAACACAACATAAGTAAAATCTGATCAAAGCAATCACAACCCATTGCTTTGGTGTTAAACATAGGCACTGTAAAAGCTCCTTGAGGACCAAAACCAGTACTCCCTCTAGGAGGACACGATATAAAAAATAATCCCTCATTACTACATTAGCCTAAGATTAAGCCAAAATATAGAACATAACTAAGAAGATAAATTTCACAAAAAGCGCGCATCCTTAATTGAGCATTCCATAAATAAGAGGAATGATTGCAATTGTAATATTTTATTTGAAAATTTAGGTTGATAAGCATGCATGTCCATTTCCAAGCCTGTATATCCTACAAGTGAGTAAATAATTATAAACTTAAGAACAAAATTTCTACTTACATAATGTCAATGTCTACTTTGCAATACTTTGTAATTTTCTAACAGAATGTACATCATTCTAATAGTTAGGGGTAATTTTACTACCACGATTCATTTAACATAAATGTCCGGTGTTGACATATCTACAATAAACACAGGATATGGTGGGGACATCCATGCTACCAACTCCAGGCTATTAGTCCATCCAAAACAAAAGATACATACAGATAACTTGGTCTAAGATGAGAAACAGATCCCCACGAAGTCCTTGAAATATTGCTTGATGGATAGAAATGTCAACTGCACAATAACCCTCTTCTGTAATGGATAGGGAAAATCCAGTAGTATTTAACTGAAACCAAATTCTAGGAAAACAGGGGGAAGTACTAGGAATTGATTTTCAGAAAAAAGAAAAATCTTGTGCACACCTTCTTTGTGATTACTGGTGTTGTCATTTCCATCTTCTCCCCATCAAGTTGGGCCTTTTGGACAAAAACAGGTGTAGTCATTTCCATCTCCTCAATTTTTTTTGTTCTGATCATGTGTATATTACCCAATACTATACTATATTAGTATTAGATCATACTATGATCAAACCTATTTATATAGACAGACTAAAAAACAATGTTACAAAGTGATGCCATAAATTGTACCTCACCAAAGAGATACGCTGCTAAGGCATTGAATCCCTGAGATGATCCATAAAATCCAAATCTTGTCTTTCCAGGCATTGTTGTCTCTGCTAGATAGAAGGCCTGTTCAAAAAGTATCAAGACTTACTCAAAGATGCCTAAAATATCAAGAAAAATATCCTACATTGAGCTAAAAAAAAGCAGGATCCTGCAATCATCCCATTCCATGAATCCACATCTCGTACAGGCATTGAGTCAAACAACTCACATGCCTTCTTTATGCTTCCACATTTTGCATTCATGTCTATGAGTGCACTTCGAACGACAACATTGGACAGAAATCCACTTTTCCTTACGCTTTGATGGATGTCCATACCATGTTCCACAGCTCCCATTTTGGCACAATCTGAAAGGATACGGGTAATGGTGAACTGATCTGGTTGGACATTTGTTTGTTGCATTTCCTTATAAGTTTCTAAAGCTTTATCAACTAGCCCATCTTGTGCATATTCTGCAATCATCGCTGTCCATGAGACCACATCTCGTCCAGGCATTGTGTCAAACAAATCGACTAACAATGGCATAGGATATCGACAAAATGGGTTGGACTATATCCAAAATAAACCGCATTTGCAGAGTGCCTTCGTACATCTTTTCCAAAACGTATTACTCAGCAGATTGAGTAGTTGCACACCTAGGAATAATCTCATCCATGGCATCAGAACTCTTTTCTACAAATGGTCTGTCAATGCCTTGATTTGTAAGGGCATCCACCGCATTGTTCTTCTCACGCGGTATGTGTGCAAGCTGGGAGGATACTGGTGAAGGTGAAGTGATCTGGTTGAGCATCTGTTCTTTGTATTTTGTGAAACAATATCAATGCATCTTCAGGAAGCCCATGTCTATGGTAAGCTAGCATCTGAGAAACCTGCTCCCAGCTCCGTGTGACTCTGCCTCTCCTCCCAGCGCACCCCTGTGTCCCTGGTCCCCCAATACCTAATTCACCATACTTAAAAACTATACCCTTCCACCCGCATGTGCATACCGGTATATTGACCTTTTTTGGGTCATTTTTAATCCCCCGATATGAATGGACGTGGTAGGATACCACTTAGTTAGTGAACCCCCCGTGTGTGCAAGGTGGGGAGTTAAGTAAACTCATCAAGGAGGTTTATCAATGTCAGGGTCATAACCGCTAGGATTTGGATTGGAGATAGAGTATGCGATAGTGTGAGGTCGATCATAGTAAGATCTTGTGCAGCATAAATTATATATGCCCATATCATATTCTTCATCAATAAAGGGGGTTTTCATTAGTTCCAAGGTTGTAATGAATAGTTTCCTCATTTAAGAGGGCGGATCGGTCTTCTTTGTATGGATCAGTAGGAATAATATCAGGAGTATTGGTATTAGTGCTAGGAGGATCATTTTCACCAAAGTAAGTTCTAGCATTGAGAACAGATGGGAAAATATTTTTTTTATGGTAAGGGGGAAATGGTCGTAAGATCTCATGTATTATAATAGAGCATCATCAATAAGGAATGTATCCAATTGAGGCCAAGTTGGAGAAGCGGGATCATCAATAAGCTCAAGGTATAATAGAGGAATATTATGAAAATGTGAGGTAGTGTAAACCTCGGGAGAAGATCTGGCTGGAATAAAAGGAGTATGAAGAGGGAAGATACTCGATGATGAGTTGGTGTATTGTGTGTGAATGGAAAGAGGTTATGTGACTCGCTTTCCATCTTTGTTTAATCTGGTGTTAGTGAAACTATAATGAAGCATATACTAATACCAAAGACCATACTTTGTGAAATTAGGAGGAGATGTGGAAAAAGTAGGGGCTTCAGGTGAATGATCAATAGTGTTACAAAAGGAAAAAGGGGAGGGATATACTAAGGCCTTATAGACCATGCCCTGATATAGGAATTTAAGATGTGCATGAAGGTTTGAAGGGACCGGATGTATGGCATGGATCCAAGGTTGTCTAAGAATAATATAATAATTAAGATTATCAGGCATTACCTGACATGGGATAGGAAAAGTTCATGGCCCAATAGTAATGGTAAGTGTGTTTGTACTTAAGACTCATTTAGGAATATTATCAAAGCCGCAAATACAAATAGACGAGGGTGTCAAGGAAGCTTCAGAAAGGCCAATTTTATGAAGTAATGATAGATTGAAAATTCTAAGACCGGAACAATCATCAACTAAATCTCATTCAACCCCTATTATGGATGAGAACATGAATATAAATGGGTGGATCGTTATCTAAAACAAATTGAGAAGAAATTTCAGCATATGTAAAGGTAATATGTTCTTCGTTAAAATACAATGTTGTAGTGAATATATGATAAACATATTTGGGAGAAGTGTTAGAATGAATATAAGTGATAGCCAACAAGGATTGTATTTTGCACTCACACTCGGGATTGGCCTACAAGAAACCGAGGAGAGAACAATGTTGGTGAAAA